>NW_024122004.1:674274-780164 GCF_016745375.1 Pimephales promelas | reverse complement strand
AAATAATGGAACATGTCATCAACGGCAAAAAAAGTTCAATTATTTGACAAAACAACACAGTCTATTAAAAAGTAAAAAAAAAAAAAAGAAGAAGCCCTTTGGAAATCAGTTCGAAATATTGCCCGCAATGTTAAAGTTGATTTCTGACCCTGATTGGTACGCATTACTCGTTTTACAAAAACCTTACAGTAGCACAAACTGTCATGATTATATCTGAGAGTCATATGAAAATGTTCATGTAACACTCAATTATGATTGTTACGAAAACTCATTAAAAAATATATGATTTGACATGATTTTGTATGACTGCTGTCACACTGTTTAGCTGTAGTTCTGTTAAATCTGAGAAGTCTATTCAATTCACTGATTACTTTGATAGTCTCTAAATAATAGCTTATATATAAGATTTAGCACAATTTCAAACCATGTAGATTGCTCATTGCTTTGATCTACCAGTATAATAATCAGATATCCTAATAATTTTTAATGCAATCATTCGATCTTATATTTGACGACAGGAATTATAAACAGAAGAGATCAAGTATGGAGAACTAGTGGCAGGCTCTGAAGAAAACCACACAAAGAGCAGATAAATGATTTATGCCATGCGCTAATTGTTGCACGGAAAGGATAAATCTGCTGGTGGCGTAATAGTGTTGTGAAACTTGCCCCAAATAATTTAGAAAAGAAAGAAATTGAAAAAGTAAGGAGCCGCACATGGGTCCGATATAGCTGCGAGTGCTGGAGTTCTCCTGAATTATGCTATTTGTTTTTCAATTTCTAAAGGCCTTTGAGGCCTGCTTTCAACATATTTCACAAGGTCCCTAAAGACAGAGGGAAAAAAGAAAAGGGTGAGCTGGCGCAGGAGAGATGGAGTAGTTTGGGGGCATCATGTATTCCTAATGGAGCAGGCTTCGCCGGGAATTCACTTCCCACAACTCGAAAAAAGCCGTTCTCTCTTTTCTCTGGCTCTGTGTGCCACGGCCAACACGTATACACATGCATACACACGCATACACACACATGGATAGAATCAGCAGTGCTGGGCTGAACCTCTGGAACCAAGAGTCTGGGCTTTTGGGTTAACCCCTCCGTGATGTTTACATGGTTTCTGGGTTAGAGACTTTTGGATCAACATTTATTGGACACGTTTAAACAATGAATACTGTAGTCAAGTCACATTTATTTATAATGCGCTTTTTACAATACAGATTCTTTCACAGATAACAGGAAAATAATGCAAACGAAAATACGTCACAGTCCAGTTTAAGTAAGTTCAGTGATGTTTAGTTGAACTGAACTGGAAAATGAGCTGCTTGCATTTTGGTTTGTATTATAATTATTTATAGTTTAAAGGTATAGCGGAGGATTTTCTTTTTCCGGGTGGGTAGTCTATACTATTGGTCGATCTAAGTGTCAATCATTCTGGTGATATGTTTACGTAAGGCCGTCGTAGGCTACGTGCTCATCCCTATGTAGTTTTCACTTTCAGGTGTATTATGTCGGAGTTACGGTTTCAGCCATTCCTTTGAAAATGGCTGAGGGTCGAAACAGAAAAAAATGTATACGAAGTGTATGATAAGAAGAGAAAGGCCACAGAATATAGAAACAAGACCAGAGTGATTTGGGGTGAATATCACACGCTGGCGTGCGCTAAAAGCACAGATTGGGCTTCTCACTGACGCCGCAGTCGCGAAGACTCTACCAGACAGGTAAAGTTTGTCACGCTATTTGGAGAAATCAAATTAAAATCACTAGTAAAAGTTAATGCAAGCTACTTAGCAATGCTAGCCCTGGCACAAGTCATGCACCGCATAGACACGCTAAACATCTCAATTTGTCTAAAGTAGCCTTTTGACCAAATGATAAATGGTATCACCCTGAAATATTCTAAAACCTTGTGTGTTCATGTGTTCATATTCTAAAACCTTGTGTGTTTATTATTACACAAATGCAACCAGCTACTTCTCCATTACATATGCAACTATGTATAAAAATAACGTATTATTAACAATGAGACATATTAGGTTAAGGACCAACGTAATAGCACTGCTTATATGTGTCACAGTCCTCCGTCTGCACCAGTCTGTCTTGTCTTCAGCACTACACTTCCCATGATCCTCTCGTCTGCACACCTGAACTCACTCCCTCATCAGCCTCCCGTTCAGCGTCCTGTGTAATCTGTTTCACCTGTTTGCACCTCATTATGTTTGATTCCCCTTACACCTGGTATTAAAATGCGATCTGTACCTAGATAAGTTATCCGGATAATAAGTACTGATTCCATTTACACCTGGCCACATAAATGTGTTTTTGCAAAACGGATATAAATCCGATCTTCACCTCCTGCGTTATATGCAGATTTATTGGATTGCACGCCACCAAAAGCAACAGATCTGAGCGGCATTTTATTGATCATCAGCTAATTTCCTAATCCGAGACATCAATAAGAGAGAGTGGCAACAGGCCTGGTAAGATAATTTCGTTTCTTTACTTGAAGGTGTGTTAACTGCGTCTGTGACTTACTTTCACTTTTATTTGCGATGTTTGCACGTTGAATAGACGCTCAGCTGCTCATCTGCGGTGATGCGTGTCGCATCTGTGAGTAAAGTGAGTAAAGAGTAATGTGAGTAAAGGGAGTAAATGTGAGTAAAGTGAGTAAAGAGTAATGTGAGTAAAGTGAGTAATGTGATGTAATAAGTATAATAATAGTGAGTAGAGAAACAAGAAGATTTATTGTAAGTCACTTTATTTGTCATTAATATTAAAGTGAAGTTGCCTTTACATGCTTAAGCTGTTAATTTATCCATTGCATGGGTGGACCTTGTCCTTATCAATCATCCAAACATTGCCCCCCCCCCCCCCCCCCCCCCCGAGAGATTATGCAGGAGCCGCCACTAAGTAAATAAAACACACGGAAGGGCATTTGACATGTTGTCTTTTTTATGAATGTTTTTGAGTTAGTTTATAGTTTGCAACATAATTGTGTAAGGCGTAAGACGTTCCTCTCGGGAGCAAGAGTGTTGTGTTTGTGCATGTGCATTTTTTTTTTTTTTTTTTAAATTGAGAGGGTGGGTCTTCTCTAAAATTCGGAAAGATCCTCCGCTATACCTTTAAGTTTTTAGAAAGCACTTAAAATGACTGTTACTGCTTTCCTCATCATTTGTGCACAGCCACAATTATCTAGTGTTATAATTTGCCTAGACAGAAGCTAATGTGACACTTTAGTATGACATGAAAATGTATTTATTTTTTTACAACTGACATGTTGCTTAAAGCAAAGTGCTTGTGTCTCAGGCTCATTTTAGCATTTAAATCTTTTATAACACACATACAGCACTGTATCGGCAGTCATACTCAGCACAGTTAGATGAGTTGTGTTGGTGCCCGTTATTCTAGCAGAAAAATCAACCCTAACAGTTGTGCAGAATGTGGGAATATTATCCATCTTGGTCTGGACTTAGTTAACAATGTGTGTCTGAATTCGCCCCAATGTTCTTTGCTCGAGGAAAACTGATATTTAGAGATAATTGTTGAAACATTTTGCTGAATTGTTGAATTGGTGGCAGAGGAGATAGATGTAATAGGGTATTGATTTTCAGATTTGAAGATGGGGAGAAAAGTTATAACATGATAAGATAAAAACAATTTGACGAAGAGCAAAAATACACACTAGCACAAAGACAGATGTTTGATTCCTCGCTGTGTTTTTTTTTTTGTATTATTTTATTAGATGTCCTTCCTTGACCTTCTAAGGTTACGTGTTACTGAAAATCTCAGTTACACTACAAACTTGATTTTATAGATGGCAGTTTTCACTTCTTTCCTTTGTTGAGAAAGAAGTGAATAATTTAAGACTTCACAATCAAACTCTATTGCTCACTGATCTTCAGTGAAGACATCTGTCAGAGTTTACGCAGAAACCTCAGAGCAGCACAAATGCTTTTCTTGGCATCTGTCTCCTCCACACAAAGGTATGCTGGAGATTTCACGACGTCTCGCAGCTCTGAAATGGTGAACTGTGTAATTTATGCACTACTAGTGTCGGTAAATGGGGGAAAACTACGTTTATAAAAGCTACAGTCGAACCAAAATGTATTCAGACACAAGACGACTATAGTTCATTTATGTAAGTGAGGAGAGCAAAATAAAGTAAACTGTTACTGTTGATATTGTATGTTCTTCATACAGAGACTACCGGGAAAATTTATAAACATTTGGGACCAAAAATGATTCCTACACTTTGTTTTTCTTCAGTGTGTTTTCTGTAATTGCTAATGCTCTTTTTACACACACACACTGAGCAACAAGTATTGCTTGGTCACAATTGTGTAGTTAAATTGAACAGATATTCAACGTAATTCATGTGTGAGAGTCCAACAGAAGGACGGACAAAACCAGTCAAATACCATCGGACTTCGTAACTCTGAGATCTTGTCTTATTTTATTAGCATAAACTGTGAGAATGTAAAAAGGGGTCTGAATAAATTTAGATTTGACTGCATGTCCTAATTTAACTAAGGCCAAATCCTGGCTCAATCTACTGTAAGCCCTGTCTGTGAAACCGGACCATAAAGTTTAAGTCGATGCATAAATCCCGGTCAGGCGTTTAAATGCAAAGCTCAATCATGCTAACACGCATAACCATTTATCAAACTTGCAGTTTTCATACTGCTCGCACTCAAGGACAGCGTCAGGCTTATGTATTATGTTTTAGAGGATGGTCTGGAAGTGTTTATATACTGTAGAGATGAGTGAGGCAGGAATCTGCAGTGTTTGTTGGCTATCTTTACTATTCATGTGTTTTCTCCTGAGTGTTATCATCAACATCTTTCCATCTATAACCCATAACTTGTCTGATTTAGCATTGCTATTACAGCAACTACCACAGCCTGTAATGTTTATCCCTAAATCAGAGGAAATAAAAGTCATAAACCTGTCAGTGTGCAGCTATGGCAAAAGCAATAACCTCTCGAATGCAGGGAAACAGGTGCTAGACCATCTGCGTACACTTATATAGCCACCCTTTATTGGAGCGATTTTAATGTAAAATGTTGTGCTGACAAGTTTAGGTGTAACAGAAGATAGTAAAACACAGAACTAATCATTCGAAGCCAGCTTAAACCTTCACTGTTTATGTCTCACATTTCATTCTTGTCGGGGGTCCCACAGGGTTCAGTGTTTGGTCCTATTCACTTCTCCATTTATAGCTGATCACTCAAAATTACATTGGATTTCTTCATACTGTATGTCAAAAACTATGGAAAACATCCTCAATACTGTTCATCTTAAACAATTTCGATTTCAAATTTTCATCTCAGGCCTGTACACCAGATGAATGCCAAAATGAAATGTTGTCCCAACAACGCTCTAATCCACGTTACCTCAATCCCAGCACTGAAACTCCCTTATGTTTCCACAGATTCACACTCGACATCTGTCCATCCTCAACCCTCATTGACAGAACATGTTCCCCAGACGCAGATCACAAATTTTGGCTCATCAGCCATCGCTACATAAAGTCTTGATCACATCTCCTGAAGTGTGTAATTTCTGTGGTGCTTCTCTGATGATTTTTAAACAGGGTTCCCCATACACCTCTCAGTGTCTTTAAAATGTAAATTATTTCGACTGAAATTGTATCGGTCTGTTTTTGTGCTGGCTAACAGACCTAAAGACGATCTGACTCTAGCTTGGCTTTTCCAGGCCAATGTGCAAAGATTCAAAACAGTTTGATATTGAAAACTGTATTTTTATACAGTAAATTTAAATTCAAATGTAGTAAGAATTTCACCATTTGTGTCTAATAACATCTGAATTATAAATAATAATTATCTAAATTAAAAAAAAAACACTTTTACAACACGATTTTCCTCAAAACGTGCTTTATAATATAAACAAATATGTGTCTGAGAGAAGTGTAAAGAGACCGTCTGCAAAGTGCTATGAAAATACTCTTTGACTTCAATGTTACACACTGTGGTGTCACTAAATCCAGATTACACATCAATGGTCTCCTACTATAACACTTAGTTTGATAAAATGTGCTTTTTGCACATTTTTATTAAAAAAAATATTCAATAACTTTACTATAACACACCAAATTCAGTTCACACATCACTGCTCTCCTGCTGGTTACACAACACTTAGTTTGGCAAGTAATAGCACATAAATAAGTAGGCCAATTCTTTATACAAATGATGTATGCAGCTACAACCACAGCTTTTGCATTATAATTGCTTACTGAATTTGATGGCATTAGCAGTGTGAAGTTATGGAATATTTGTTCAATTATGTATTTTGATCAAACTAAGTATTTTACAGTCTTTAGATAATCCCAGAAGACATCTGTCTATTTGTTTTTGTGCTCACAAGCAATTCAAATGATCCACACACAACACTATCATCAGTCTGTGATGACGGAGTCTGTACTTTTATATTCCCTTGGCCTCATCTAGCGGACATACAGGTAATTCAATCATTCAGGAACCCGTTCATATTGTCAAAGGGGCGACTTGGTTTCTCGAATCTCGCGTGCAAAATCACTGAATGACTCGATGTCACTTGAAATGGTGCAACTAGTAAAATATTCTTGATTAAACATTGATAAACAGACTAATATTTTACAGCTCCTAAAAGTGCCCGTCTTATGCTATTTAAATGTTTATCAGAGGTCTCCAACAATAAGTTTACATGCATCCAAGGTCAAAAAACTCTTTAATGTTCTCATAAAATACATTGCATAATCACCTCTTTTCTCACAGTGTCTGAAACGCTTCCATACAGGATTTGGTCTCTCTAGTCTAAAGCACTTTATTTTGATGGATATAAGAAATTTACTGTCTCCTTAATATCTGCGAACACTTTATTGTGATGCTCCCCAACTTATTCAACTGAACTAATACCCTAATGAGAGTTTGTTGACCTGTAGTTACAAACTTACTTATAGTAGAATCTCTAAAGTGGACCTTTGAAATAAAGTGCAGCCATCTAAGCCCCTCCTTTCCTTGAGCTTGCCCTGCTCTGATTGGTCAGATGGCCCGGTCTGTTGTGATTGGTCTACAGCTCACAGCACAGTTGAGGATCTTCCTCAACCCTTGATTCACCCTGATATGAACAGTAACAATGGCGTCTGTTTTACCGAATTAATCACATCAAAGTGGATTTGCTTTGGCAGCAGAAAACAGCGTCTTCTCGACATCGAACCAAACTCTTCAAGTGTTTGAGGGCGGAGCAAAGAGACGCTGTTCAGCCAATAAAGATCATAAGATGGCAAAATGCGGATTTCTTACACAAGCAGGAAATTCAGTTCAGAATCGCTTCTTTCTTTGGGAGACAAAAACTTAATTTAACTGCATTTTACCTTTAAAACTCTGAAGAACTTTTACATTCACGAACAGATTTATTACACACAACATAAAAGGAGATATTGGGAAAAGCATGATGGGGCACTTTAAAACACCAAAAGCATTGGACATTAGACTTTGTTTTGATCATTGTACATGAGAAGAACATTAGTGTCCCTCATAAGAATAAAAGACACAATCCAGAGAGGAGGAGGTGATTAAAAGTGCTTCTCTAACACACGGGTATCACATCTTCAGCTGTAATGACACCTACATTGTGTGTTTCTCACGCTAACACACACAAACAGCCACCTACTATAAAAGTCTCAGTGAATATTCAAGATCAAGACACGTTTTTACACTCCTAGGGAACACGCTTCGGTTCACAGCTGTGCTGTTGAAAACACTTTCCCTCCTAAAATCCATTTTAAACCCATTAAAAGTACTGTGTCAAGATCAGCCAGTGCCTCCAGGAGTCAAACATATTCACGTGACCAAGAGAGATCGTTAAAGGGCACATATCATGCAAAATCCACTTTTTTTTTAGCCCTTAAATGCATTTTGTTGTATATTTGGAGACAGAAAAGATGAAATTATTCTCTTCAGGTGCTTCGTTTGTATCTTTATATTCTGTTTTGGTCATATTTTTCAACCTGTTCAGATTTTTCTGTTCTCTATGACGTTTTTTGAACTACAACGTCACCGTATTTGCAGCGGAACAGCCAAATAAGGACATTGACTACCGGCCCAACACTTCGAGCAATCCGCCATTATTATTTCTCGCTCCGATTTTGTAGTCCGAGCTCAATGATGCGGAAGTTACGAGAGGGCAAGTCAAAATGTTGTTAGTGACCTGAAGCTCTTCAAGGATTCCCACTTCAACAACCTCCGCCAGTAGCGTTATACAGAAGGGTTTGCCGATCGACTTCGTCTGAATGAGGGGTAAATTCCTTCTATCATTTAGCTGCTGTGTTTTCTGAGTTATCATATTATTATCAATACAGATTTTTAGTGGTGAGATTAGACCGTAGTCATTTATCTTGTCAGTGTGCTTGTTTTAACAAGAGAAATAGTCGACTTTCACTAATAACACAACATAGTTAACGTTACATACCACTGCATCCATATGAAGAGGTTGTTCTGCAGGTTCGTCGTCGTCTTTATCAACTCGCTCGAATATATAAGGCTTGATGGACAAGTCTTCCGTTGTTGACATTTTGTTAACGAGTGAATAAAAATGTTCTTTGAAGCTATCGTAATCGTATATCTCTAATCAAACTACAATAATGGCCGAACGGGGGAGTTGAACTGACCGTGAACTCATCGACCTGGAGAGCGGGCGGGGAAAGACGCATCTCCTTTTTATTTAAAGGGGCCGCTTTGAAACGGGTCGCTCACAGACGCACATCAGAAAAGGGGCTTGTTGAGCTATAATAATGAGGAATTCAGACCCAAGCATTGCAGTTATGTTTTATATAGACCACAAATGTATGATTTATAAGTAAAAATGAATTATTTAAAAGCATGATATGTACCCTTTAAAGGGCACAAAAACCAAAAGTAGAACTCGGATAATGTTCTTAAAGGTTGTATCAGCGATTGTGGGTGACGTCACTTGTGTTTTGTTGAAGCCAGATCCCAAACAAAACAAGTTAGCTCGCCCCTCCCTCCCGTTTCGTGCATCATGACAAAACGATCATGCACGCGCATTTCTTAAAGCGACAAAAACACACTATCTTCTAGGGGTGTAACGGTACATGTATTCGTATTGAACCGTTTCGGTTCGAGGCTTCCGGTTCGGTACGCATACAAACCGAACGATTGCTTGGACCATTTTTCTTGCCGGCAAAATTCGTGCTGACGCGGCCAACACAACGTTGCGCAACATCAAATGGCAAGCGTAATGAAAGCAGAACGAAACTGCGCTCCTCGTTATGTGCTTCACGGATCGTTTATCAGTTCGGACAGTTCGGAAAATATTTTTTCTTTAAACAAATAGGAAATTTCTCTGGCATTTCTTTCTTTTTGCTGTATCGAAAACGTACCGAACCGTGACTTTAAAACCGAGGTACGTACCGAACCGTGATTTTTGTGTACCGTTACACCCCTACTATCTTCAGATTGACAGTCTACCTCAATGATGGCTCATTCTGTGAACTGTAAAATGGATTACAAAGTATAATGATGTATATAAACTCTGCAGCCGAGCCATATCATATCATACAGCTAGTTTAGCTGGTGCTTCACTGGAAGCAGCGGTATGATGAAACGCACAAGAATCAGTCATATATATACAGATCTAACGTTATGGGGAAAACACAAAAGCTATCTGGAATAATATAACAGCTTATTATTATTATTTTGATGCTGGTTTGCCCTACGCTATCTCACGACCAATTCGTACGAGTGATTCAAAAGTGGCTAATTCGTACTAATTCATACAACCTCACTCGTACGAATTCGTACGATTTGTCTAAACCCACGTGACGATTATGTTTAGGGGCGGGGTCAGGGGTAGGTCATTAAATGGCTCGTACATCACATGACTTCATGTAAAGAAACACTAGAGTAAGGGCACTTTAGTTCACATGAACGCTCCCTATGCTGTTATCACCTTCGTGTCAGGTTGGTGAAAGAAGCTGTTTGTGTGTTAGCTCTTTTCAACGTTTGTTCATTTCACCCATTACCACCTTCATTCCTGTTACAATCATGCTGTCTGGATCTGTTCCTGATTGAAGCCAATTCAAGACATTAAAGGGATCGTTCACCCCAAAATGTAAACGCTGTCAGTAAGGACTCTCCCTCATGTTGTTCAACCCCGACGAGAATACTTTCTGTGCGCAAAAAAAAAAACAACAAACAAAAATACGTCTCACACACAGGCTCACTATTGGCCGACGCTGGTCATGTGTGTGTGATGCGTGTGACGTACAACACAGAAGGCCCACTGTGTGTGCACTTAAAAATGTTGGGTTGTTTTGGGTTCTCAAATACAGACAAACCCAAATGTTGGGTTAAAAATGTAATTAAAAAATTTAAAGGGGTCATGAACTGGCTTTTTAAATTTTATTATATTGCTGTCTAAAGTGTCAACTTATGACGTTCGCTTGGTTTTTGCATTCAAAAACATCCAAATGAATAATGGACAGATGTCGAGTGTGAATCTGTGGAAACATAAGGGAGTTTCAGTACTGGGATTGAAGGTAACGTGGGTTAGAGCTTTGTTTATGCTGTGGGACAACATTTCATTTTGGCATTCATCTGGTGTACAGGCCTGAGGTGAAAATTTGAAATTGAAATTGTTTAAGATGAACAGTATTGAGGATGTTTTCCATAGTTTTTGACATACAGTATGAAGAAATCCAATGTAATTTTGAGTGATCAGCTATAAATGGAGAAGTGAATAGGACCAAACACTGAACCCTGTGGGACCCCCGACAAGAATGAAATGTGAGACATAAACAGTGAAGGTTTAAGCTGGCTTCGAATGATTAGTTCTGTGTTTTACTATCTTCTGTTACACCTAAACTTGTCAACACAACATTTTACATTAAAATCGCTCCAATAAAGGGTGTCTATATAAGTGTACGCAGATGGTCTAGCACCTGTTTCCCTGCATTCGAGAGGTTATTGCTTTTGCCATAGCTGCACACTGACAGGTTTATGACTTTTTCATAACTTTTTAAAAATGTCTTAATTTGTGTTGTGAAGATGAACGAAAGTCTTACGGGGTTGAACAACACGGGGGAGAGTAATCACTGACAGAGTTTACATTTTGGGGTGAGCTATCCCTTCAATGCTCTGTGCAGAGCTTTGTCTTTTATACAATGTGCTCAGACCTGAGATGAAAGAGCAGCGTTTCGTGTTCCCAAACTTCACTTTCCGACCCCTCGCCGTGAGGTTGAAGCCATCAGAGCTCCCGACTCTCCTTGAGGTGGCTCTGACATCCAGCTTTTATTTCGTTGTACCTTTATCTCTCTCGTCTGCCTTTTAACGGGATGTAGCAATCCATTAACGCTCCTCTTCATCCACAAAGTGACCCAGTCGACCTACTTTATTTTCCTCTAACTCTGTGCTGCTCTCTCTTTCCACTCTCTCCGCCTTTTGTTTTTGCTCTTTTTCTTTTTGTGTGTGTGTCCACTATGAGTCACCTTTTAAGGTTTTGACCCTGAGTGGATATGGCTTAGTGCACAGGCCACCCTTCCTTTGTCCCAGAGTCCCCAATCGGTCAGAGACGCTGAAGCATGAATGAGGAAATGTCAGATAAAAATGGGTCGCACAGCAAATTTCTGTATTACAGGTTTAAATAACTACCTTATTTATATACATTGGGTCTAAGAAATGTAAGAAGGGGTCTTTGTACAACAGTGTTGTGCAGAACTACGGCTGTGTTCACACTTGGAAGGTTTGGTTTGATTTAAACAAACTTTGGAGAGATTGCTCTGTTAGTGCAGTTCATTAAATAAGTGTGAATGCTGCCATATGAAACAAGACGACCAAAACCTGCATTTCCAAAGGGGTCTCGGTCCACTTTCAAACAGTCTCTGGTGCTCAAAAAATAAGGGAGATCCCTGATCTCCGCCTTTATAAAAGGGAAGATCCACTTTTTTGGAAAATTGGCCAATTCTGATACACGCTCCCTTTTATTTTCTTCTTCTTCTTTGTTCAATTTGTTGTTAATTTGCTCTGAAACAGTCCAAACTGGCCCTAAAAAAACTAGCCATTTGAAATGAGTCTGCATTTTAATCACAATCCAAACACAGATGCTACACACATGTGGCATGAGCAGTTGTTCATGCATAAATTAGATTTCAAGATAGATTGCAAGTCTGGAATAGGGATCAGCCAAAATTAAACTAAAAACTCAACAACACAAACCAACACACAAACCGCCCGTTTCCGATAAATGCCCAGTCGACTGTTGCATCTCTAGAAAAAAACGGTCACTTCGCAACAATTATTTGTACTCACAAATGCTTCATTTTGAGCCTTGATAATGTTTTTGTATATTTTACCATTATTTTCGAAAGCTACCTTCAGCTGCTATGTGGTCTTCGATGAAGCTGCAACGAAGGCTATCCCGTCTGGTCCGAGCCAACAGAAGGTCTACTGTGGCACAAGTCACACACAAAGTTTGAATGATGACGAGAGGAACGTGTCACGACACACAGAGCCTATGATGACCCTGTCCACCGTCGAGAGAGCCTAGAAGCGTCAGAACTGGACCTCGGAGCAGTGGAAGAAGGTCGCCAGGTCCGACGAGACCCGTTTGACGTGGATGGATCATCAGGCTCTCTGATCAAGCACTCGTAATTAATTCATTTTCACAGTTTCTCTTCACATTCAAAGCCTGAAGATTGTTTTTCACTGTGAAAATTAACTCATTTTAAGAGTGCTAAGAAAAGCTTGATTAACTAAAATGTGTAAATTAGGACAATTATACAACACACGCCCAATCAAATCCAATGCATTAATTGGGAGAAGGGTTGAAACAATACTCATGTTTGAATGTCACAGTCACATCACACTACCTAAACGATGAAATCAAATTTGACAAATCTTCTTTTTAAATGTAATACTGTAGTGTTTATTATAAATGATTAATCTGTGCACTTCATTATTTTTTAAAAATTCATGAACCCTTATAATCTTTAATCAAAGACATTGCCCTGCCCTCCCCCATCGAAACGACCTCTCTTCTCTTTCGGTCATGTGAAACGGTGTGGCCAGATCCGATGTCGGTGAGAATCGCATTCAAATCTGCATCCATTTTGTTTGCAACGCCCAACCTCCAACAATCCAGTCAATTCCCGAAGGACGAAATCTAGCCCTACATTTTTTCTAAATTTCAGAAGCCGTTTCAGTCGGATATATGTCACGACAAGGAAAAAAGGACAATCTCAACTTCCGTTTCACGCCGACTTTAAACTCTCTCAGTGCTGGTGAAGTGGACTATCATATCTCTGTGACTCTGTGGTTCTCTCAGGAACAGGCAGGAGACTGAGAATAGTGATAAACTATGGTAACACTTCAATTCTCACTATTAACTAGTTGTAAATTAGCATGCAGGATATTGGCTGTTTGCTAAAGCACATATTAATGCTACCCAATACCTAAACTTAGCAACTACCTTATGAACTACCGTTTAATCAATTGTGGTCACGATTGTGACTGCATCTTTTTTCTTATTTCTCCAAGCTCTAAAAATGTTGTTATTGACTTGGGGCAACTTTTAAATGATGAAATAGATTGTTTTGATTAATATCTATTAACGTCATGTGACTATTGTGAAAGGTCACATGACCAGATCAGTTCACTTCCTGCTTGCACATCTAGAAGATGTCTTCCTCAGACTACTACAAAAAGTAGTATGTAAAACATCTTAATTAACAGATAGAACTATCATGTTTTGTACATATCATCTTTAAAAGGTTTTTAACCTCCTGCATATATATATTTGCGCCTAGGACATGTAAATATGTTATCGGTCACAATGTGCTTCAGTTGAAATCACAGGTATTGGCTGATAAGCCTACACTGAGCGGAGGAATGGGTGATCTCGGCAAAGGAGAAGTGCTCACTAACACCGATTTAGACAGATTTGTGAACAATATTTGAGAGAAATAGGCCTTTTGTGAACATAGAAAAGGTTTTCGATCTTTGAGTTCAGCTCATGAAAAAAGGTTTGCGTTTCTAGTTTTATTCAGTGTAGTTATCAGTATCCCAGAAACTTTACGTTGTGTTCGACCTTCTTGATGTGCGTGACCCACTTCCCTCCCCACCCCAAATTGAAAGCAACTGTGATAGTGATGGCTCAGATAGGGAGTACCATGGGTGAAACGGCCCATTTGCCATGACAATGGCGATTCCCACCGGTCTCTATTGTGTATAGTATACAATGAGTATAAAACCTAATATTTCACTAACTTAACCAACATAAAATCAAAAACGGCGTAATGTTTGAGTGTTAGGGAGGTCTAAGGAGTAAAATGGGTAACACTTTACAATACGGGTGCACTAATAAGCATTAATTGATGCTTAACTAATGCACAGATAATACTTAATTAATGTGTAACTAATGATTATCTAAGCTATTCATTAATGATTACCACTAATCAAGAACTAATCAAGAGTCTGTAAGGTTAATGTATTAGTTCATACATTAATTGTTATTAATTAAATATGTAATTGTGGATTAATTCCATAATAACTCATTTTTTTAACTAATAGTGTTAATTACCAGAATGAGCCCAAAGCCTTGTATTTCAACTTCACTAATATGCATTAATATATGATTAATTACTTCATTGTTAGTGCAAATTCATGTGCAAATTACTACAATTACTAAATGACTAGTTAATAATGATGTGCCCCAACAAGTAAAGTCATAACATAATGATACCTTTGCAATTAAAGCACACAACTGGAAGTTGAAGTGCATAGCTTTAACTAATTGTGGTATTTAACACATTAATTTACACTATTAGTTAATAAAATATGTTATCAAGGAATTAATACACAATGACACATTGAATTAATAGCAATTCATGTATTACTTAATCTATTAATCTTATAGACTCTTTATTAGTTGCTGATGCAGTAATCATTAATTAATGGTTTAGTTCTTCATGAGTTATACATTAACTCATGATTATCTGTGCATTAGTTAAGCGTGAATTAATGCATATTAGTGCACCCGTATTGCGCATGTACTCAGATGGCAAGAAAAAATGTGTGATTAAACGCCATTATATCCACTCGTGTTCATTAACACAAACCTTGAGAGAACATGCCTGAACAGTTTCATCGGCAAGACATGCTTTGTCGCAGATATGCTAACGGCGCTCTAACAGTCAGGAGCACAAAGAATTAGCATGCCGCTCACTGATTTTTAATGTCAATTAAAACCAGGAGTGTGACAAGTCCTCCATAAAACAAGCGCTCCATGACGGGAGCTGCTCTGCGCAGTTGCTCTGTGGCCCTTGAATGAGTTATGCTAATAGACACAGCACTGGCCAAAGTGCCAGCTTGATTTGCATATGGCACATCTCCTCTCTTCATTGATTTTGAAATGGACGGCATGACTGGATTGACAGTTCATTTGATTAAAGTGATGCTGCATGACATCCTCGACGGCACAATGGGCTTACTACGTTTGTGCATTCTCATTTTCACTTAGCACAAATCCAATAACGATTGCACTACACTTCAAATGGTTTCAAAAGTGCTTTGCAATCAGGTTTAATGAATACAAATGTGTGATGGATATTGAGTAACCTGATGATAACTCTGCGTAACATCAGTGATATATTAATGCTGAGTAATATTAAGCAACTTCATGTACTTACTATAGGGTTAGGATAAGATTTGGTTGAAGGTTAGTTGCATGCAATTATGATGTTATAAAATTTGTAACAAGGATAATGTGTTACAATATAATGCATATTTTGTTTGATGCAAGTGGAAATACTCAATGTTTTATATGTTCAACTGTATTGTCTTTGTCTTTACGACTGATCATGATCATGATGAGGTCCTGATCTTTGAAACACATGCATTTACAGCACATTTGTGTGTGTAAAAGCCCTCAGAAAATAACATGGCTGTGCACTTCAGAGAAAAACGAGATATTCATTACTACAACTCCTTCCCCCTCATTGCGGGGATGGCCGCCGCCACAAGGACACATCAAAGATAGCGTGAACCCTCCTCCCACAAGAGGGGAACAAATATATCTGAGAATGAGACACACTCGGTCGCACATAAGGGTTTGATGCGCCTGGCTTTCACACCTGTGAAGTGGGAAATGGCGTCCGTGGCCGACTGAGGGTGAGATTAGGAAGTCGTTTTGATTAATGTTAAATCACACACTGTGGAGTGGGAGTAAAATCATCCCAGCCCAAGAAGTGAGAACAGCGTTGCACAGTCCCTTACACCGCAGAGCACACCGGGAGAGAGTGAGCGCGTCTACCGGCCAAATCAATTTGTAGAAGCTGCTTGGATGCTTTTGAATCCCGTCTTTGATGGGAGTATTCCCCATCTCCCTATCCTAATGACACAGTCCCGGTCAGAACGAGGAGACGGCGAAGACCTTCACAGACGGAAACGGACATGAGCGGATCGAATCGAGCTCAAATCTGATGTATAACAAAAAAGAATGGTTGAAGCAATTATTTGTTAAAACGCTATTAAATCATGAACAAGTTACGGTGATGATTTTGATGTAAAAATACTCAAATGAGTTCAGAAATGAAAATCGTGTTTGCTTTTCGACCACGGCAGATTTTTAATCTCCAAACCATGAGAAATGTTTATGACAGGGACTATTTAATGCGATCTGTCCCGGGTTGGATTATGGACGGGACGCCAGTCTGCAGGTGCCTTTAAAGGGATAGTTCACTTTGAAATTAATTTTTGGTATGTTTTATCTTACCTCAAGGGCATCCAAGATGTAGGTGTCTATGTTTCCACAGTAGTTTCAATTTTGATATTTTTAGGTCAAACCGTTCTTGTCTGTCAGTCATATAATGGAGGTCTATGGTCACCACCTCAAAGAGCAGCACAGAGAAGTCCAAATTAAACATGATTTAATGCCTCGTAAATGTAAGTACACATTGATGGCCTAAGACACGAAACGAGCGGTTTGTGTGAGAAAACCAACAGTATTTATATCGTTTTTACCTCTTGTAACCACAGCCACGTCCAAGCGATCTGAGGGCACGGGTGCTTTCAAGTGCTGGAAGTGATCTCTCACGCGAGTATGTTACTCATTGTTTACACAGAGATTTCGTAAGCGTTACCCTTCACCGTGAAGATCTAAACATATTTAGATATACAGGAAATCCCAATGGAAGAAGATTTCCATATATCAACAGACAACAATGATTTTTTTTTTTTTCGTAAACCGCCACTTTCCGAAGCGCCCGCGCCTTCAAATCAGTTGGACGTGGCTGTGGTTACAAGAGGTAAAAACGATATAAACGCTGTTCATTTTCTCACACAAACCGCTTGTTTCGTGTCTTAGGCCGAGTCATTAAATCATGTTTAATTTGGACTTCTCTGTGCATGCTTTTTGAGGTGGTGACCATAGACCTCCATTATATGACTGACAGACAACAACGGTTAAATACCAAAATTGAAACTACTGTGGAAACAAAGACACCTACATCTTGGATGCCCTTGAGGTAAGATAAAACATATCAAAAATTAATTTCAAAGTGAACTATCCCTTTAAGACCCAATTCTTTATTGCAGGTGGAGGAGGAGCCTCTGAAAAACATGCACCCTATTCCAGGGGAATTAAAAAAAGACGCACATTGTCTTTCGTTTGGTTGTCATGGCTGTAACGTCTAATGTTGCTTCAGTGTGTAGCTATTTTACGTTCTTCAGCCTGTTTGTGTGCGTCTTCTCCAAGTACACCTGCTGTGACAAAAATGCTTAAAAATTAGGGTGCTGATTATTATGATTTCAATCTCCTTGAATTAAAACCTGCAACATGAATGAGATAAAGTGTCCGCTGTTTTTTTGGTAAACTCACTTTGATTAAATATTACGTACACAAACATTTAAAATAAGCTCAGTCTATAGGCCAGTGTAAGCGAGCTGACGTGGATAATCCAAATTTCTTTTTTTGCATTCAATAATTTGCTGTGATTTCCTTTTGGTTCACTTTCGTTTTTACCAGTGAAAATTGTGAACGATGGATGTCCTTCAGTATGTTATGTTATATGCATTCTTTGCGATCTTGAGGCCTAGAGCGAGTGAGGGTTGTGTGGCGCAGTGGCCGTGCCCTTGCGGAGCGCTGGCAGCCTGACACCTGGCACAGCTGCGGGAACAGATTAGCCGGGCATATGCTGCCTTCTGCAGTCTGGAAAACACATCTTGGGACTGGCAATAAAAGTGGCAAGTAATTTACCTTCCCCGAGTCCCTGTCCTATTTACCCAGAGAGTTAGGCCCTGCCAGACCCAGTCCAGCATACGATTAATGGAAAATCTTTATGAACAGTAAAGTGTAATCTTGTGTTAATGGATAAACAGCTTCTGTTATGACCACTGCAGACGTTAAAGATATACTCGTCCTTGCCTGGTGTGCTGCGGTCAATGGCTTTGGTTCTAGTAGAATATTCTTATTGCGTGATAAAGGGAGTCTGATCGTACATCTGCACTTCGATGCAATAAATAGTTCATTTATCTTTCATATTCATCAGACCTCACGCATCCGGGCCCGAGACTCATTATTGCCGTGACTTTTAGCAGGTCTAAAGGTGACGATGATTCTGCGTCGCAGACGTCGCTGCTGCTCGCTACAGTCATTCATCACGCAACACGTCAACCCGTATGGATTTCTAACGCAGTCTTATGGAGCAAGAGAAAGGAAAGGTGCTGTTGGTGTTCAAACTGATCCTGAAGCTGTTGTCTGGCTGTTTTGCAGGACGTGTGTCTTTGCACATGGCTCTCCTCTCACCGCATGTGCTTCACACACTGTAAAAAATATTTTCAAGATTTGTTATCACAACATATTTTCTTTTGTCAAATCAACTTTATAATACACTCTAAAAAATGCTGGGTTGTTTTAACCCAATTTTGGGTCAAATATGGACAAACCCGAAATGTTGGGTTAAAAATGTAATGTAAAAATTTAACCCAACGACTGGGTTAGTCCATATTTGACCCAAAGTTGGGTTAAAACAACCCAGCATTTTTTAGAGTGTAATTTATTTAGTTGAGATAACTTATTATTTTGAGTTTATGATGGTTAAATTAATCTCCTTTATTGTATTAACTCACTTTTTCTAGTTCAATCAACTTAAAATTTTAAGGCAACCAGGTTACTTACTTTTTTAAGTTAAACCATCAATATTTTTTTTACAGTTAATAAACAGGCAAATAACATTCAGTGATGGAAACGTCCTTGGTTTAATTTAGTTGCCATAGTTACTGATTGTTGGACTGATCACTTCCTCCTGCTGCTTGTTTAGTTCCCGTTAGCTTGGGTATTTAAAGCCTCAGTTTTTTCTGTTCCTGGTCTTTGTTGTTTCTCGATTTGGTTGAAAAATGTTAAAAGTATTGCAATTTGTCACCTCTTGATAACCTGTGCCTGTTTACATTTTTTATATTAAATGCAATTAGTTGATCTTAATCATGCTTTTTTAAAGTTCCCCCGTGGGGAAAATCCAGCCGTTAATATTGTTTATATGTCTGTTTTAATACGACAAACCATGTGTAAATTCATTAGTCGACAGCATGGCTGAGTATTTTGAACCAAAGACAGTCTCAAAAACACGGTTTGACGTCACAAACGACCTTGTAACCAATCAGGGGTGCGTTTCCTGAAAGCATCGTTAGCCAACTATGGTCGCAAGTTCCGGCGTTATCAGCATAGTTCAACGATTCGGTGTTTCCGGAAACCATCGTTCCAACGAACATTCGCAAACAGCATCGCAAAGTTGTGTGGTTTGAACGACTGCTCTCGACCTGTGGTTAGAGGCATCGTTTCTATATTGCATGACATTTGGAGGTAATAAATCCATATCTTGAGCAAAATAAGCAAGCTGACATTCAGTACAACCGGTGTCTTTTATATAGAATACATTCAAATGGAATTTACGCCTTTTAGTTTGTCAAAAGATTTAAAGTAATGTGTTTGAAGAGTGCGCATGTGCGAACGTGCTCTACTATGTAAGAACGAGCCAAATATTGAGTCTGGTAATAAAGCGAAACAACTGAGAAAAATCAGAAATAGTCCTCAGATGACATGTCTGTAACAAATCTAGCCTTAATTGGATCTCCAACAGTTTCATTAAAAGCAGTTATTACTCCACCACGTGCGAAACCAACGTGGTTGAACGATACTTTGCGACAGTGGGTTTCAGGAAACAGTCGTGACTAGCTAGTTGATTTCTCCAACGATGTATCATACTATGGTAGTGAATCAGTGAACTACGTCGTTGTACGGGAAACGCACCCCAGATCAACGTGTGATCGTCAACCAGTGGATCTCTGAGTGAGTGGAGGCGGGGCTCATTTGCATATTCATAGAACCGCACATAGTTAATGAGGCAAGGGTGTCGAGTTACATTCAAGATATTGTAAGGCATGAATTTTTTAAAGGAAAAAAAAACACTTAAATATGTAATTTTGGTGATCAAATATGAATTTTAAGGGATAAAATGATTGACTACAGGGGGACTTTAAGACCCACTTAAATAGGACTTAAGTACATCTTTAATTTCGATTATCTGTGAAATATGGTTAAAGTGTACAGCTAAATGAAAAGCATTTGTGATAAATAGGTGGTTTGCAGTCATGTGATTGTGTTGACGCGGGGAATGCAGATGGAGGGCAAGAAGTGAAGAGCGCAATGGACGAGATGGAGGAAAATCCGTACTGTACTATTTTAGACGCGATTACAAGAGACATATATAAACAGAAAATCAAAACATATATTGGACGTGATCCTTACGTTATGAAGAGGAGCAATTTTCAACTGAATTGAGAGATTTGCCTGTAGATATCAGCAACTAACTCGTCTTACAGACATACTTTGACTTTACAAAGTTCGGAAACTGGTACGTTACACGAACAGCCACATAAGTGTGTTTAAACACCTGAATAATGGAATTATAAGCCACATAAATAATGTATTAACTCACATTTGACGAAGTGATCACTGCACACACACACACACAGGCATTTTCCCATTTGGCTCCTCCCGACCGCAGTCGTAGGTTTACAAGGCATTTTTCCCGGTGTTTTTCTGTCAATTTCTTGTATTTTCCCCCCTTATGGACAACAACTTTTGTCACACAATAAAAACTCCTCGTGGTTTGATCGATTTGAGCAACTGTAAACGACGCAAAACATAGGCATTTTGAGTGTGTTAAAGTGCTTCCTAAATATAGAAATCACTTCCTGCCCTCCATCTGCGTTTCACGCCATGGCAACGCAGTTGCGTGACGTCACGTGAAAACAAGCTATTAAACGACCCAGATAGCAAACTGACATTGAATCAACGTGGAAATATGACATCGAAACAACGTTGATCTGACATTGTTTTGCTCATCGAATTAACGTTGAACCAACGTCAGACGCGTCATTCTTTCGAAACTAACGGAAAATCAACTTGAAATCAACGCGTTGTTTCAACGTTATGAAAGCAAACCAATTTTCGATTTTCATTTAGCTTTGAAGAATGCCGCGTCTGACGTTGGTTCAACGTTAATTCGATGAGCAAAATTAACGTTGTTTCAATGTCATGAGAGACGTAGTTTCCACGTTGATTCAATGTCAGTTTGCTGTCTGGGATATGTTAATGTATTTTCTATTGAAACTTGTATGTAATTGTTGACACCTATATGATACTGGAGTTATCAACAAAGAACTTATTTTTGACCAGGGCCTACATTGTTGGCATAAGATTTGATGCATATAGCTGATGCTGATAGAAAACAATGTGTCTGCACACTATCTACAGCATTAGGGGGATACTGTGCTATTCTGAACGTCGGCACTGTGTGTGACGGAAAAACGGGGTGACAAATGGCCTTGACTTCAGGTGGAAAATAGCAACAAATTTTGGTACAAGTTTATGGACAAATCTCTCTGAAGACGAGAACAGCGTATAACCTAATATTGGCAACAGTGATAACTTGATTCCCAGAAGATGCCAGTTCCTGAAGGCTCAAACTGAGTCTAATTTTCTCAAAGTTGAAACTAATGTGCTAAAAATGTTTGAATCAGCCTGAAGGGAAGTGTACCAAACCAGACTGTGTGTGTAATCTGCATAAGGTCAGAGGTCATTTCAGACCGAATCAGCACTGCGGCGTTGAGTTTGTCGATATAGTGAAAAGTATCCTCGTTAAGTCCCTTAAAAGCAAACACTAAAGTGTTGTTTCAAACATCACATGGATTATAGCAGACAGATGCTAATACATGCAAATGAAGCTGGTAGATTATTTAAATTGAAAATATTATGGGCAAAGGTTAACAACATTCAAAGCTGACTGCGGCGTGAAGTAGTACTTTTCTAGATGAGCCCAGAATCCTCGTGATATATGCTATGACAAATCATTTTTATGTTAATCAGTCGGTAATTATACAGTAGTGCTTTTGTAAATCTTCATGCCTGAATATGAAATGCAATAAATGCAGGATATTGATGTTAATTGACTAATGCATGTTATTTACGGCATTCCCTTTTCAGACATTTTTAATGCCAATTCAAAATCTTTCAGTCGACAAAAACAAGCTCCTACACGCCGACAGACTCGGTCTGAGGTAACACACTGATCCTGACGAAGTCTGCGTTGGTGTGAATTGGCCTTAACAGTTCATCAGATGAATATCTTTCTAAAGTGACTGTTAAAAGGACATTAAACGAGCTCAAGCCGCAGCTACATTAGCACTGATTAAAACATCATTAAGCTAACAACATGCCATTCTGCTCGAATTAAAGCATGGCGATCCTCTGTTTTTGATGAGTGCGTAATAGTGTGATCATGTTACTGCACACTTTGATCTTATGAACCTCATAAAACACTCAGACGATGAATCCTCTGAAGACTGCCACTGGCCAGTCTTTAATAATGCGCACTAATGCATGAACGCTAATTTGAGCACAGCACAGACTTTGATATTGAAAGGAGATAGTTCAAAAAAACGTAAATTATTTACTCAACCTCGTGTCGTTTTAAACTTTTACAACTTTCCGTCTTCTGAAACTTCCCATTTTAACGTTACACTCACCTAAAGGATTATTGGGAACACACACTAATACTGTGTTTCTCCTTCAGAACTGCCTTAATTCTCCGTGGCATTGATTCAACAAGGTGCTGAAAGCATTCTTTAGAAATGTTGGCCCATATTGATAGGATAGCATCTTGCAGTTGATGGAGATTTGTGGGATGAAGCTCCCGTTCCACCACATCCCAAAGATGCTCTATTGGGTTGAGATCTGGTGACTGTGGCGGCCATTTTGGTACAGTCAACTCATTGACATGTTCAAGAAACCAATCTGAAATGATTCCAGCTTTGAGACATGGTGCATTATCCTGCTGGAAGTAGCCATCAGAGGATGGGGACATGGTGGCCATAAAGGGATGGACATGGTCAGAAACAATGCTCAGGTAGGCCGTGGCATCTAAACGATGCCCAATTGGCACTAAAGTGTGCCAAGAAAACCATTACACCACCACCACCAGCCTGCACAGTGGGAACAAGGCATGATGATCCATGTTCACATTCTGTTTACGCCAAATACTGACAGAAATCGAGACTCATCAGACCAGGCAACATTTCTCCAGTCTTCAACTGTCCAGTTTTGGTGAGCTCTTGCAAATTGTCGCCACTTTCTCCTATTTGTAGTGGAGATGAGTGGTACCCGGTGGGGTCTTCTGCTGTTGTAGCCCATCCGCCTCAAGGTTGTGTGTGTTGTGTCTTTGCTGCATACCTCGGTTGTAACGAGTGGTTATTTCAGTCAAAGTTGCTCTTCTATCAGCTTGAATCAGTCGGCCCATTCTCCTCTGACCTCTCGCATCAACAAGGCATTTTCGCCCGTAGGACTGACCCATACTGGATGTTTTTCCCTTTTCACTCCATTCTTTGTAAACCCTAGAAATGGTTGTGTGTGAAAATCCCAGTAACTGAGCAGATTGTGAAATACTCAGACACCAACAACCATGCCACGCTCGAAATCGCTTAAATCCCCTTTCTTTCCCATTCTGACGATCCCATTCAGGAGATTGTCTTGACCAGGACCACACCCCTAAATGCATTGAACACACTGCCATGTGATTGGTTGATTAGATAATTGCATTAATGAGAAATTGAACAGGTGACACTAATAATCCTCTGAGGTGAGTGTATATATACACAGTCAAACCAAAATGTATTCAGACACCTTGCTGTCCTAACTTACATAAATTAACTATAATGTCATGTACCCACTATAATATATAAACAATGATATATGGTGTCTGAATAATCTTTGGTTTGACTTTATATATATATATATATATATATATATATATATATATATATATATATATATATATATATACACAGTAGGTTAGGCTGTATACTGTACACTCTAAACAATGCTGGGTTATTTGAACCCAAATTTGGGTAAAATATGGACAATATGGACAAAAAAAATTTAATTTCAATTAACCCAACTTCAACTTTCACTTTCAACTGTAAATATTTTTATTGCATTTTTAACCCAACATTTGGGTTTGTCCATATTTGACCCAAATTTGGGTTGAAACAACCCAGCATTCTTTAGAGTGTCTGCACTAGTGTAGTAATATCAGCGTTCGACAAACAAACATTAATTGGCATTGACTGAAGAGTATAGATCTGTAAGAAGGGTTTTTTTTATTATGTGACTCGTAAACAGACAGATCCTGGATTCTTGCTTTGTCCATTTCTGGCTCCACATTCACCCGAATGCTCTTTCTGCACTGCACCAACCCAGGCCTCTATTACCTCTCTATCGATCTCACGTGTCAATACTCAAGTGAAAGTCATTGGCTCTTTGTGGATGGGTGTAAGTTTAATTATGTTGACTGTCCGGATCAATTTTTGTGTCGTGCAGACTGAGATGACGGACATTTCCAGACGTCGCTTGACGAAGCAGGAAATGTTATTATTATTATTATAATTTTCATGTTGAGTAATTCAATGAAACAATTCTTTGGTAAAAGAGCCGAGTGAAGGGGAGCGCTTGCCTCTGGGTGAGCAGACGTGTTTTACAATGAGAGAGGGCTTTTATTTCTCCACGGGGAACAGCCATTAGATTGAAACACTGTTCAACTGACACTGAAAGCCATTCACGTCTCATCGCCCATAAATAGACTACTTTGCACAATTTTATCTCTTGTGTATTCCTCTTTTCTGACCTGATCTGATGTGTGAGCCCATATTAGCAGTGTTGCAGTGTTAGAAAATGTCAACATGCTGATCATGTTTGACTAAGTGTCATATAGCTTTATGTTTTAGGTTGAGCATCACCCCTTAACACAGTCATATGTCTGCATTCAGCAATAGCACATAAGAGATTTGAATTTATGTGAAAAAGACGCATCACCACGAGGGCGGGGTATTGATACAGATGTCCAAATTCAATTCTGATTTGCAAAATTCAATTCTCACTGGTCCCACCACCAAAAAAAGAGTAATAAATAGCCTAAAAAAATGTCTATTGTTGTTGACCCATGTAATTCATGTCAGTCTTATGCACACCCCTGCAAGTAAAGTGTTACCAATCTTCTCCTCTGGATTAAACGCAGTTCCCCGGTCACTTTCAAACTTAATGAAGCTTTGCCACAGCGTTTGGAGATGATCCGGTCCTGAAATCTCCCGGAGGACAGCCTCACCTGAGCATGATGTCATTCAAAGGTGACAGCATGGAGAATTGCCTGGGAAAATATTATATTTATATGGATGAGTTCCTGTGTGACTGACAGTGTCATTTGGAGGGACTCGGCACACACTGTGTGTTTACATTTGCACACTTCTATTGATATGAGCCAATCAGGATTTTGAAAATAAGACATTTTACTAAACATCCTGAGCAAAGTCACACGGACATAGTGTGGGGGAATAAATGACTTTACAGAGATTTCCTTTAATGCTAAAACACGGCACAGCGCAATGCATATTTCCAAACACCTGTAAAAACAAATCAATGCAGAAATACAGTGTGTTTACTTCAACAGATATGAAATGAATTAAACTGAGGCATGTCAAACCTCCAGCCGGATTTCAACATTAAAGGATGCGTGTTTCCATTACAGATTTGAGCAAAACTTTTGCGATATTTTCTAAATGTCAATAAAAAACTAAATGACGTGAAATGACGCCGTTTCCATTAACCGATGTTATGCGACTAAAACAACGTAGTTTTTTCCACTTGCGATTCGCGATAAGTCATTCCGATAATCTTGGAAACTGGTGTTTGAAGGTTTACGTATATCCCAGTCATCGCACTATGTTATATTTTATGGCAGGCGATGCTTGTGTGTGTGTGTGTTACCCAAGCCTTAAAGGAGTAGTTCACTTTAAAAAAAAAACTTTTGCTGATAATTTACTCGCCCCCATGTCATCCAAGATGTCCATGTCTTTCTTTCTTCAGTTGAAAAGAAATTAAGGTTTTTGATGAAAACATTCCAGGATTTTTCTCCATATAATGGACTTCAATGGGAACCAAACGGTTCAAGGTCCAAATGAGAGATTCAGTGCAGCTTCAAAGGGCTTTAAACGATTCCAGACGATGAATAAGGGTCTCATCAAGCGAAACGATCACTCATTTAATAAATAAATAACAAAGTTTAAGTTTTATAAGCTCAAATGCTCGCCTTGCTCTGTTCTGTGATGCGCGTTCGTGACTCTCCTGTTCGAACTTGTTCATCAAAATGAACGAATCAATTTGTTCATTTTGTTCGTTGAATCAACCAAATGACAGGAAAAAAAGATTTATTCATTTTGATGAAACTTTTTTTTTCGTTTTGCTTGATAAGACCCTTATTCATCGTCTGGAGTCGTTTAAAGCCCTTTGCACTGAAACTGTCATTTGGACCTTGCACCGTTTGGTCCCCATTGAAGTCCATTATATGGAGAAAAATCTTGGAATGTTTTCATCAAAAACCTTAATTTCTTTTCGACTGAAGAAAGAAAGACATGGACATCTTGGATGCAGACTGATCTCATGAAGTAGCGTGTGTATGACACGCCAATTCGTATTTCCATTTTTGGCGTGCTATCAAGACGCATAATCGCCTTTCAGCGTGTTTATGAACACCGTTGACTTAATGTTATATAAATATATGACTTACCTCAACCCCGTCCCTAAACCTAACCGTCACTGGGGTTAATGGCATTTATGACTGGAGATTTGAGACACGCAGAATGACGCGGACGTTAATGGCGTAGACATACACGCACACACGCGGATAGCTCAAAATGCGTAGAGATAACATGCCACTAGACTCGAAAGTGGCGTGTATGTTTACGCAAAAGTCACGATGTCATGTTGTTGGAAGTGAACTCATATGAGGAGTTTCTAGGTGTTTCTGCCTCATTTCTGCTTCCAGATCTTGATTGTGTGATTTTTAATTGTTTATAATCCATAAATTTCCATAAATATTTAGTCTTTTAAGAGTGTAATAGAGAACTGTCTCGTCTTCTGTCCAAACACATCTCTCCATCTACGTCAGGTGACTGTAAATGTGCAAAAACTGTTTCCATTGCAGTTTTGCAAAATATTCCTTCTTCAAACCGCCTGAAAAACCTCCTCATGCAAGCGTTAAAAACCTTTTTGGCATATTTGGGATTTTTTTGCAAAATTGACGTGTTTCCATTGGGCCTATTTCAATTTGCGCAGTTTGAAGGGTAATGAAAACTTGGCTCATGACAGCCGGCCATGTCCACTCTTGGGTGAATGTTTAGAAGAACCCTTAAATGCTTACAGAGTGTGTGTGTGTGTGTGTCCTTATTCGGGCTGGAAGAAAACACCGTCCAGGTCCCAGAGCAGTTCGTCAGAAATGGAGCACACACACTATCTAATCGAGGAGTGTGTGTTGTTTGATGCTCAAGGACAGCATCACCTCCACCCATATTGAAGACTTTTATTGAGAGCAGCATTTAAGAAAGTCAGAGCGCTCCGGCAATGTCAACACACACGATCCCAGGCGTCTCCTTTCCATCAGGAACAGCAGCATGTGTTTGTTTCCGACTTTTGAGTTTTGATGCAAATGTGTCCGAGCACGAGGTGAGAGGACTCGTCAAAGTCACGGGAGAAAGTGGGGTTATCCTAAAAAACAAACTCACGGACCACAAGGGCAATTACTGCCACTTTCCCCTCAAGACACACACAACCTCAACGCTATACGCCAAGCATCTCGAAGTCACCTTTCCATGATGAAAAGAAAACAGAGTCAACAGGGAAAGCACAAACTACTCTAGGAAAGATGTTGAAGCTACCAAGTGCAATAATTCAAAATATAAATAATTTGTGTGATCAGATATTGCTTTTGCTATCAAATCTGTGACCAACTTATGTAGTCGTTTGGGAAAAAAAATGTATGAAAATTTAATCATTATTCATTTTTATTTTCAATTTAACCCTCTGATGCTCTTCGATCCAAAAATATGTACGTTTTTATTCTTTTTTGTCATTGTGATACAGATCGGGTTCTGTGTGAAGTGTAGGTGATGGAAGGAGACACAGGGTCGGCAATATCTGGGGCTCGTGCACTTTTATTTTTCACTCTTTCCACAGCGCCCTCCGCGCTCACAATAACGTCACTCAAATAAACAAATCACAAACAGAAAGTAAATGGGCAAAACTCTTCCCGCTGGCTACAGCTTCGCAATAGGCTCAATCTCAGTAAAGACGTCGTGTCTGGCCGGTCCGTGCACGAGCTCCCAGTCTCTCTCAAAAGTGCTGTCTGCCAGGGCTGTTTATATGCGGTCTCCTCACGCCAATTACTGCAATCACAGACAGGTGTTCGTCATTTGAACTTGACCCGCTTACTCACCGCCTGGCTCCGCCCTCGCTCTCCCGCTGCAGATCTCGCCAAACCACGCACCCCCGCCACATACCCCCACCGCCCGACTCAGGCCGGGGAGCCGTCCGGCCTGCAGCCCCCCCCCCCCCCCCCTCCTGCGGGAGAGGAAGTCAGCCACAGCCATCTGTGCACCCGGCCTGTGGATCACCTGGAACTTGAAAGGCTGTAACGCTAGATACCAACGGGTGATCCGCGCGTTGGTATCCTTCATTCGGTGGAGCCACTGCAGGGGAGCGTGGTCCGAACAGAGGGTGAACTCTCGGCCCAGGAGATAATAGCGGAGAGTGAGAACAGCCCACTTAATGGCGAGAGCCTCCTTCTCAATGGTGCTGTACATGGTCTCCCTCTTCGAGAGCTTGCGACTAATGTACAGCACCGGCCGCTCCTCACCCTCTATCTCCTGGGTCAAGACGGCGCCCAGCCCCCTGTCCGATGCGTCGGTCTGCAGGGAAAAAGGGAGAGAAAAGTTAGGAGCCTGTAACAGCGGGCCACCACACAGGGCTGCCTTTATCTGGGTAAAAGCCTGCTGACACTGCTCCGTCCACTGAACGGTATCTGGCGCCTCCTTTTTAGTTAAATCAGTCAGCGGGCTAGCAAGGTCCGAATAATTATGTACAAACCTTCTGTAATACCCTGCTAGCCCCAGGAACTGTCTAACCTCCTTTTTGGTCTTAGGTCTCGGACAGGTCGCAATCGCTGCCGTCTTGTCAATTTGGGGACGCACCTGTCCATGACCCAAGTGAAAGCCCAGATACCTAACTTCCACGCGCCCAATTGCACACTTCTTTGGGTTGGCCGTGAGCCCAGCCCCTCGCAGCGTTCTGAGGACAGCTCGCAGGTGCTGCATATGCCGCTGCCAGTCGTTACTATAGATGATAATATCATCCAGGTATGCCGCGGCATATGCAGCATGCGGCCGGAGGATTCTGTCCATCAGACGCTGAAAGGTAGCCGGTGCGCCGAACAAACCGAAAGGAAGCGTAACAAATTGGTGTAATCCGAACGGCGTCGTGAACGCAGTTTTTTCTTTAGACATTGGAGATAAGGGGATCTGCCAATAGCCCTTCGTTAAATCCAGTGTCGAATAAAAGCGAGCAGTGCCGAGCCGATCAAGCAATTCGTCCACTCGCGGCATTGGATATGCATCGAATTTCGATACAGCATTCACCTTGCGATAATCCACACAGAACCGCACGGAGCCGTCAGTTTTAGGCACTAAAACTATCGGGCTCGCCCAGTCACTGTTGGACTCTTCTATTACCCCCATATCCAACATCGCTTCCAATTCCTCCTGTACCACTTTCTTTTTATGTTCAGGTAATCTATACGGCCGGCTGCGCACTACCACACCCGGGTCGGTCTCAACATGGTGCTGTATGAGGTTCGTGCGACCAGGGAGGGGCGAGAACACATCAGCAAACTCTGTTTGCAAATTTCGAATGTCCGCGATCTGGGACGGTGAGAGGTGATCTCCGCAAATGGCCAGAGTAGCGGATCGTGACTTTATATTCGCCTCTGGCCCGAGATCCTCCTCCCCACTCACTACCGTCGCCAGCATCGCAGACTCCGCCTCACTCCACTTCTTTAGGAGGTTGAGGTGATAAATCTGATGTGTCCCGTCCCTGTCGGATCGAAGAACCTCATAGTTAAGATCCCCAATTCGCCGTGTGACCACAAAGGGTCCTTGCCACTTGGCGAGTAATTTAGAGCTGGATGTGGGCAGTAATACAAGCACTCTATCTCCCGGTGCAAATTTGCGTAGTTTAGCCCCCCTGTTGTACAGCCGACTTTGTTTGTCCTGAGCCTGTAACAAATTCTCCATAGAGAGCCGCCCCAATGTGTGGAGTTTTGTTCTCAGATCCAGGACATACTGAATTTCGTTCTTGCTATTTGAAGGTCCGTCCTCCCAAGCCTCTCTAAGGACATCCAGTACCCCGCGGGGCTGGCGTCCATAGAGCAGCTCAAAGGGGGAAAACCCCGTGGAGGCTTGGGGGACCTCCCGTACAGCGAACAAGAGGGGTTCTAGCCACTTATCCCAATTTTTGGCGTCTTCCTGCACGAATTTACGAATCATGGATTTCAATGTGCGATTAAACCGTTCCACCAAACCATCTGTTTGTGGGTGATAGACGCTGGTGCGAATCGATTTAATGCCCAACAATTCGTATAATTCGCGGATAGTACGTGACATAAACGCCGTGCCCTGATCGGTGAGAATCTCTTTCGGGATCCCCACCCGGGAGATTAATTGAAACAGTGCACCCGCGACGCTTTTAGCAGAAATGTTGCGGAGCGGCACTGCTTCGGGGTATCGCGTTGCATAATCCACCAGGACTAATGCAAAGCGATGCCCCCGTGCAGATCGTTCTAATGGCCCGATGAGGTCCATGCCAATTCGTTCGAAGGGGACCTCTATTAAAGGGAGCGGGCACAATGGTGCTTTTCGGTTGGCCGGTGGATTTACCAACTGGCATTCGCGACAAGAGGCGCACCACCTGCGCACATTCTCGTGAATGCCTGGCCAGAAAAATCGGGTCATTATACGATTTAGTGTAGCTGCTTGCCCCAAATGACCAGCCATTGGATTAGAGTGAGCCGCCTGGAAAAGCATTTCCCGGCGGCTCTTTGGAACTAACAATTGAGTTGTATCTTGCTTTGACTGTGGGTCCTGGGTCACCCGATACAACCTATCCTTGATTACAGCAAAATATGGATAGGAGAGCGGCTGGTTCGGATGGACCGCCTGCCCGTCGATCACTTGGACCTGCTCAAGCGCGTTTTGCAGCGTGTCATCCCGGGACTGCTCTAGAGGAAAATCATCGCGCTCTGAAAAAATTAGTTCATCAGACGCGCTCCGTTCCCCCAAAGCAGGACCCGCGGTCCCCGGGACAGCCTCCCCAGCCTGCACCGACGCTCCCCCGTCCTGCTTTTTATACTCCCCCGGAGCACCCGTGCACAGAAACGCCAATAAGGATTTAAACCCCGGCCAATTAGTCCCCAAAATCAACGGGTGCTGAAGGTGCTGGTTAACTGCCACCTCAACTCTATGCTTTTGGCCCCGAAATTGAATGGTGACTGGCACCAGGGGATAACCCACTATTTCCCCGTGCACACACCGCACCTTAACCATGCGGCTCTTATCCAATGCCGACGCATGGATCAGGCTTTGGTGGATGGAGGTCTGGTTACAACCTGAATCCACCAACGCCTGATAATTACCCCCCTTTACACTTACTGGAATCTGGTATAACCCTGCTTGGTCGAGGGCGGCCCGCGGCTCGTCGGGGACCCTGATCAGCGTCCCGATCTCCATCATGGGGCACCGATCAATGAAATGCCCGGGGTCCCCACACCGCCAGCAGGCCGGCCCAGGCTTCCCCGCCACCCCGGTGGCAGGAAGCGGGTCCGGTAACGGGCGTGAGGAGAGCGCGGGCCCGGGGCCCTCTGCGGCGCTGGAGGAGGGAGCCATTTCCCGAGGTAGAGTACGGGTCCTCCAGCTCTGGTCCTGTCCCGGTCCCGTTCTCCATCGGGGAGCCGGTCTCGGTGGGATGCTGCCTCGGGACCTGGGAGTAGGAACAGGACGCGAGAGAGAGAGAGGGGGGGAGAGAGAGAGAGAGAGAGAGATGAGGGTTCGCCGACCCCGGGCACGCCACCATCTGGTCCTCTGCCAACTGGATGGCCTGGTCCAGCGACGTCGGGCGATGGCACTGGACCCACTGGGAGGTCTTCTTCGGGAGTCGTGTCACGAACTGCTCCAGCACCACCTGCTCCACGACTCCCTCGACGTCGCGGCCCTCGGTCACCAGCCATTTGCGGCACGCGTCCCGGAGCTGTTGCGCGAAGGCGAAGGGTCGGCCGGATTCGCCGAGCTCCAGTGACCGGAACCGGCGCCGACTTTGTTCCGGGGTCCGGCCGACCCGCTGGAGAATGGCGCGCTTCAGGTCTTCAAAGACCAGGAGGTTCTGGACTGGCAGCTGTTGAGCGGCGATCTGGGCTTCGCCTGACAGCAGCGGGATCAACCGCATGGGCCAGTCCGCCGATGGCCATTTCCCGGCCGTAGCCGTCCTCTCAAAGAGGTCCAGGAACGCCTCCGGGTCATCCTGGGGACCCATCTTATGGAGAGGCATGGCTGCAGCCGCGGTAGGGTCTCGAACCTCCCGGTCCAACCAGCTCCGGAACTGCTCGCGGTCCTCCTTCTGGCCCTGGAGGAGCGCCTCGAACCGGCGCTGCTGCTGCTCCTCCAGCTTGAGCAACGCCTTCTGATGTTGTTGGTGGAGGCCCGCGAGCGCGTGGATGACCTCCGCAAATGGGGTTGGCATGGACTGTCTGGCGGCGGCTTCCCCTTCCATCCCGGGTTTTCGGCACCAGTGTGATACAGATCGGGTTCTGTGTGAAGTGTAGGTGATGGAAGGAGACACAGGGTCGGCAATATCTGGGGCTCGTGCACTTTTATTTTTCACTCTTTCCACAGCGCCCTCCGCGCTCACAATAACGTCACTCAAATAAACAAATCACAAACAGAAAGTAAATGGGCAAAACTCTTCCCGCTGGCTACAGCTTCGCAATAGGCTCAATCTCAGTAAAGACGTCGTGTCTGGCCGGTCCGTGCACGAGCTCCCAGTCTCTCTCAAAAGTGCTGTCTGCCAGGGCTGTTTATATGCGGTCTCCTCACGCCAATTACTGCAATCACAGACAGGTGTTCGTCATTTGAACTTGACCCGCTTACTCACCGCCTGGCTCCGCCCTCGCTCTCCCGCTGCAGATCTCGCCAAACCACGCACCCCCCGCCACAGTCATATAAAAATGTGAAAATAGTATTTTTTGTTTGCTCTCTCCTTTAGTCTAAAAAACTAATAACAAAGCAAAAGCCGTTACGTGTCAGGATTAATGTGTACATGTGGCGGCCAGCACACGTTGAATCTTGAGACAAAACGCGACTAAACATCTTTATCTGCCATTATTTTATTTATTTTATTTTACCTAAATTATCAGTCACTACTAATTATGATTTTTCTATGAAAACATGTTCAAAATATGGCAAAATAAAAGTTCATCTGCTATGACTACATCTTAATTATTTTTGTAGGTAATACAAGATTTAAGATTTCAGATGCAAAAGCCTCTAAACGCCATTTGAAATTTTCTTCTTTAATGATGATTTTTAGCAAACTTGTATATTTAGGTTCAGTAATTTCACTTAAATAACAATTAATAGGTAATTATCATTGCCATTTAAGTGAAATTACTGAACTTAAATATACAAGCTTGATAAAAATCATCATTAAAGAAGAAAATTTCAAATGGCATTTAGAGGCTTTTGCATCTGAACTCTTCATATATTGTTTTAATTAACTTGCACATATATTAGTTCATTTTATAGTGTATCACTACTTATTCCATCGAAAAGAATTTAAATCAAATCTAGATATGTGTCTGTACAAATTTAATATAATATAGTCTGTCTGTGTGACAGTAATGCATCACTTTATAGGTAACATACATGCATTATCACTTTTGATATCAGGTAATCTATGTTGTCATATATAACATATTGCTTAGAAATTAAATTGTAATATTGCAGATGATGAGGTAATCTCTTGAGTTGTCCTATTGCATAAGCAGCAGGTATGAGGAGAAGCAGGTGTGTTTGAAGAATGGCCACACACACACACACACACACACTCCTGGATCAGACAGCAATGGCAGGTTTGTCCCAATAAAAGGCTTGAGCAATCCAGGAAAGCATTGTGTTATCGCTTTCAGTCTCGTCACGCTTTCACGGCTGCGTTCTGCTGAGTGCTGGATGCGAGTGCGACACACACAGTGTTTGAAGAACAAACAGATCGCTTCCTCCTCTTATCTCTAGATGTCTTTTTACACACATCACAGCTCCTCATAGGCTTTTAATGCAGCAGTAAACGCTTCTCGGGCGGAAACACAAGCAGCCGCAGATAACAGTCCCACAAAACCGCACAACAGCACCACATTGTTCTCTATGCATGTTAGACATACTGAAGGTGTGTTATTTTCTTTGATGCTTCTTTGGCCAGCAAACGATACGCTTGATCCCAGAAAACACAAACCAAACCATTTACACTGAGAATATTTGAGCATTTCTGCATTTCTGTCACTAGCAATGAATCATTCTCAAATTGAGCAATCTTTCGAGTAGTTTTCGGTGAACTGGCCAAAAAGAATTGATTTGGGATTCGGTTCAATTGGCCCCTCCCCCAAAACGGCCATTGTCCAATCAAACATCATAGCAACCGTTACTATTCGAGCAGGTCCGTCAAACATTGACTCCAAGCAGGATGGTGAAGCGGCGCGCCCACGGCGTCTGTAAACCGGACACTCGGTCGCCCGAGACATTGCCGTTAGAGACAGTCCGATATATCGGCCGATATTAGACATTTCTCATAATATCGGTATCGGCAGTTATAATGGCCAATAAATGAATATTTGAAAAATATAATAAAAACGGACAAAACGCGCTTCAATCATCTCTCCTTGGCCTGTTATATTGAAAATGTATGTTTTACAATTTGCAGTATGATGTTATCTATTGCTAAATTATGGCTCATCATTGACTAGCTAACCACAACGCTAGCTAATGCCACTATCATCAGTGGAAGACCGCTAACGTTAACATTAATGAGCTTGGAAACCACAATGAACTTTTTCTGCCTAAATAAAGTAATTATTACTGTATTTATAACTCGCATATCTCTAGTTACAGTCCCTGCATTGTAAAATGTAAGTTAGACTTGCGAGGAGTGAACATTTAGACACAGAGGAAAAAGTATCAAACGTATCTTGTGCAGAAAAGTTAGCTTTTCTTTTACACGTGTGTGAAATCCAACAATATTTAATAAAAAAAAAATATCAGCCGATATACCAGCCCATTCTCACCCCCAAGGCGTCACTTAACTGACGCCATGGGAAGCATTTGGACATGCTTCAATATCTGACGCTTTAGGCGCCCTTTAGCGTCAGTTAGATGACGCCCTAGGATCGCGTGTACCCTACCCCCACCCCACACCTAAACCTAACCGCGTCCTCTAACTGACGCTTTCCTTTAGCGTCAGTTAGATGACGCCGTAGGATCGCGTCATGTAAGTGACGCTAAAGGGCGCCTAAAACGTCAAATATTGAAGCATGGTCAAAGGTGACGCCTTGGGGTGAGAATGCGTTATCGGATTTTAAAACCCAAAAATATTTGTATCGGCCTTCAAAATCCTTCATCGGTCGGGCTCTAATTGCCGTGGTAACGTAATGAACAACTGCTTAATAAAGCGAATGTATCCACAAGTTTCCGAGGGGCGCTCCTGTAAAAAATAAAGTGGTCAGTGGCGTTTGACCATTCGTGTTACGGGCGTAGTAACAGTAACTAGGGGGCGTGGCTTTAGCGAACGGTCAGTTCTCTTGCCAAATCATTTTGAGCTGTTACCCGGATATTTACTAGACAAGACAAGAACGGTTTAACCTAAAAATATCAAAATTGAAACTACTAAGGAAACCAAGACACATCTCGGATGCCCTTGAGGTAAGATAAAACATACCAAACATTAATTTCAAAGTGAACAAACGCGTTCTATTGGAGTTCCACACAGAGTTTTGCAGTAGCAATGTCATTATGAAGGTCCACCTCCTCTCTTTATGCTGAGACGTGCAGCTTCATCAGCGCAGACCTTCTCCTCTCCTGCTGTGATCAAACAGGCTGATGGAGATGCTCTTAATCCCAGCATCCGTGAGGGTGAAAGCATCAGTGTAACTCACCCTCGCCCCGGCGTCATCCGTCACAGACACAATGCTCAGCCTCCGGTGATGATGTATGGCGGGAGAGGTCACTGACAGGTCATCATGAGGGGGTCGTCCATCACGTCCAGGCATTAGGACACACGTGGCAGATGACCATTGGAACTAGCTAGTAATTACTCAAGTGTTACTACATGATCTAGTCATGATTTGTGCAAGTGTTTGAGATTTTTGGTGAACTTTAGTAACTTTTAGAAAATGTCTTTAGTAACACTTGAGTAATTACTAGTTAGTTCCAATGATCTTCACTTTATAATACGGATCCAAATAATTACTCATTCCCACAGAAGTATCTAGTAACACTTTCATCTGTGAGCTATTACTTACTAATTTGTTAATAAGAGTTTCTTTTAGTTAATAGTAGTTACTAGATTGTTAATACATTTTTCAGTAGTTCTCTGGGAAGTATTAAAAAAATAGTAGTTATTGATTAGTTAATAGTGAACTACCACTTTCGTCTGTGCGCTATTACTTACTAGTTCGTTAATCAGTTTCTTGTTAGTTAATAATTGTTAATATTGTGTTACTCATTGGTTCTTGTGTAGTTATTCATTAACGAAGGAACCGTATTCTAAAGTGTTACCCTGTTGGTAACTAACCACCAGCTCTTGTTGTAATAATATTGTGTACTGTGTGGTCATTTAGTGTGCTTGTCATTCGTTCATCATCTGGCGACTGACACCGTTTCATAGACTGTGTTAATCATAGGCCCTGTGTGAGACTGGACTGGGGGGGAAATTATACTGAACCACTTTGACGACAGTCTTCCCTCAAAACAACCAAAAGCACATTTCAAATGCAGTGCCCACGAGATCGGTCCACCCCTTCCCACAGTCACGTGACTTTTGATACGCTTTGATGAATTTATTCATTTCCATCATAGTTTATGCACGTGTTTTCTTATCGGATAAAAAGTTTAAAAATGTTTTATGTATACATTTGTATGTGCATTTCAATCCAGCGTTTTACATGCAATACCCCAAAATAGGTTTCCCACAGGGATCCCCTTCAAACAGCTCTATTTATCACTCCTTCTGAGGCCGATTTTAAAAAAGATGATTGCTTACGGACAGCGAGCTGTGAGGAGCCAATTTACACCGGTGACCTTTAGGATTCACAAGAAGATAACAGAGCCATTCCACATGTGAGGGCATCTCTCGGTGAATTTCATCAGAAATTAAGATGAGCTGTAAATCACAACGAGCTGCTTCCGGGGGACGCTGCTATTTTACTCCGGTGAATGTGTTTTCCTCCAGTAAAACTCACATGATCGAGAGAATAGCCCGTTCTCATCCCAAGGCATCATATACTGACGCTTTTGCGAATGCGTAGACATCCAACACACATGGCACCCTTTAGCGTCAATATATATATATATATGGGGCAGAAGGCGCCTCTTAGTGGTCTATCCCTAACACTACACCACACCTAAACCTACCCATAACCGAAGCATGTTATGTTGGACGTTAAAGGGTGCCATGTGTGTTGGATGTCTACGCTTTGGTAAAAGCATCAGTATATGACGCGTGTTAGGATGAGAATGCGTTGAAATAGCAGAGTACAGAAACATAAAAGCCTGTTCAGTCTCGCGTTTGTCCAATTACAAATAGACAAAAGATCATCATAGTGGATTATAAAAGCTGGTTAACATTCAAGTCCTTGATAGAGCACAGTTACACATTATTGCATCACTAGACAAAAGCGCAATATTGACTACTAAGTGAGAAAAGTAAAGTCCAGCCGTTTCGTTTATTTTTAGTCTTTTAAGGGTACCTACCGTTTTATTTCATACACACATCTACAGAACTCCTCTCCAAAAGCAATACAAGTGCAATTTATAAGTGAATTACTGTCATAAGGAGAACTGTTCCTGCAGTCAGTTCCTCATACAGATCACATTAATGGCCATATTTTGCTCTATTTACAGTTAGACTGCATTTTCGATATGATGTTATTTCACATAAAATGTCATTAAACCGAGGCATTGATTTTGTTCTTGCGGCATTATTGAGACGCCCCAGTAAATCCCACAGGCTCACAATTATATTTAAAATGTTCAGCACGAGGCAGACCTCATGCCCAAAATATCCTTGCATGTTTCTCACTTTTCTATTTACTATATAACACTTTTTTTTCTTCTCACTTCAGTAAGCATAGATAAGCTTGTTGAAATGCACAGCTTGCTAAATGTCACAAAAAGCAGCCTTAAAAAAAAATATCACCACAAAACACTGTGACCCATTCTCCAATGTAATTTAATAAAACGATGAGCTTAACAGAGGCTTACTAGCGAGGGCTGTGTAATTGACATGGGGATATAGTTTGGAGTTGCTGTAACCCACACCCTTGGGTGAATAAAGCGATGGTGTTTATATCCTAATAGAGTATTCAGCCAAAACACACCATCGCTGCCAACTGTTAAACATGGTGGGAATCAATGACACTAAGCTGTCATCTTTTGGGACCCATTAAGTTTAACGGTTAATCTGCATGTTCTATGTCTGACGACTCGGTGGATTTGCTTATAGAGTTCGCCCGCCTGCGCAAATTATTAAAGAAACACTCATCAGAAATTAAATAAATTAGAGCATTCATTTTTAGTCGAATGTATTATGAAGTGGAGCCATGCTGGAAAACCAAAATAATACTCAAATGTGACCCTGCCTGTGAAAACCCAGCTAAAGTCATTTTTTTGTGGTTCACTGTTTTCTACATACAATCATCCTACATAATGTAAAGAACATTCTGTGAAAGTATAACCTTGATATCTTTAATATTGACTGAGTAAGGCTGTGTCAAAGATTTGCTGAATTCCGGGCTCAGAAAATCATGTTTTGGAGAAATTCCAATTTTAAAAAAACCTTATTTTTAAAACTGCAACACATTTGATCCATAATTATCCTCCATATGTGCCACATACCACATTAAAGCTGAGATTCGATCTCCCTTTTTTAGTGATATATGACACATTTTGGGGAATTTTTTTTAAGTTTTATAAAACGGGCCTATTTATTATGATGTGCATGTCCAAAAAGCTAAAAACATTGAAACGAATGGGGCCATCACGAGCTTGATTGTAGTTGAAAGCTGGAACTCAATCATTAAAGAAGCTAAATGTGCCTAAAATGAATTTATTAAATGCCCATTTATTAAAAGAGGAGTTCACTTCAGAATTAAAATCTCCTGATCATCTACTCTCCCGCACACCATCCGAGATGTTCATGTCTGTCTGTCTCCAGTGGAAATGAAGGTTTGTGAGGAACACACTCCAGGATGTTTCTCCATATAGTGTCTTCAATGGGGTCCAACGGGTCGAAGGTCAGATGTGAGTTTCAGTGCAGCTTCAAAGTCGAGGAATAAGAGTCTGATCTAGACAAACCAGCGTAAGAACCGACCCAGTGTTTACAAAGCCAACGTGCAAAGACTAAATCAAACGCCATTTACACCAAAAAAAGGTAAAACAACGATGCCGGGCGATTTTAATGTTGGACGAGTTTTTTACCTTATTCTACATTTTCCGCCTACGTCACACATGACCTTTCCAATGTGATGTGCAAGACCAGCATTAGTGGTTAAAGTGTATAAATGTGTGTTTTGTTGTAAATGTGACTGGTTTGTCTAGATCAGACTCTTATTCCTCGGCTGGATCGTGTCGAGACTTTGAAACTCACATCTGACCTTCGACCCGCTGGACCCCATTGAAGACACTATGTGGAGAAACATCCTGGAGTGTGTTCCTCACAAACCTTCATTCTTTTCCATGAGCATCTTGGATGACGAGAGGGCGAGTAAATAATCATGACATTTTAATTCTGAAACGTGAACTTCTCCTTTAAGGGCAGAGAGCCAAGAACACTGACACAGTGCTGTTGAATGATTTTAGGGATGTCTGGTGTTGTGAAGTAGACTCAGATTCCTTGTTTCCCATCTTTCACACACTAATAGGTCTTTCTTAAGTATATGTATGGATTACCGCGTGTGTCTCTCGTGTCACGGTGTCTTCGTGACCGCAGTCATCAAACGCAGCGCTGCAGAAGGTCACCGGTGTCAGGCCTCCGGTCCCATGGGTTCTCAAAGTCATCACATTCAAATCTATTTCCCTGCATGTCCTGTAATAGAAAAGAGAAAGACAGCCGGAAGAGGGGATCTAGTGAGTAAACAGCACGAGACTGAGCTGTAATCGTCCTCTCAGTTTCCATATAAACACGTGATTCAGTGGTTCATCAGTGGTTCATCAGTGCATTTGCTATATAGAGCTGTGTTGACGATATGGATCAATCGATTTTATTTGATCTTCCTTCTGAAAAACTGATATTCATTCTTAAGTCCTATAATAGACCTTTTATGCTGTTTTCTGTTGATGTGTGAACAAAACGTCATTACTTGTAGAGCATCTGCCATCATTCATCTTTGTACTTTGGGTAACACTTCATTTTGATGGTCCTCTTTAGACATTGTGTTGACTATAAGTAACGCTGAACCTACAGTAGTGACCAAAAGAGATGTCTGGAGGGGATATTTTGTTTTAACGACCCCACAAGTTCAATTAAACCATCAAAATGTGAGTAAAATATTTTCTATTTTGTAAATAATTTAAATGAGGGAAGATCAAAACACTAAAGTTGGTTATGGTGTTTATCTGACAAATCTTAGGCGCGGCTCCTTTAAAGGAAAACTCCACCGTTTTTTGAAATATGGCTTATTCACATTCTTTCCTACATTTAGATATGTGTGCAAATGCATTTTTGTCTCAGTGCATGCATTGTTTTGGTTTGACAAGGTCGGCGCTAGCTTAGCTTAGCACAATGAATGGATTTCTTTGTTGCCAGCTAGCATGTCCTGAGTAAAAGTGATTAAAAAAATAAACAAACCCACGTAATTACTTCTTGTGGCCTGCATATTCACAACGAGTACAAATAGCGACGCAGATTAACACTAGGCGATTTCCTAGGCAGATATTGACTTGGGACTATATTAGGGGGAAGTACGGCTACTTGGGCGCAGAGACGTCACGCAACACATGAAATCCCACGACTTCCATAAACATACCGGTGTTCAGCGCGTAAAAAAAACAAACAGAAGAAGAACATAGCGGCGCGACCTGAAAGTGTCTTCGCTTTAGGAGTATTTATTTTGAGAAGTTTCAGCTAATGAAGGGGAAATGAAGCTTCATGAAGCAATGAGGCTTCATGATTCAAAAGATTCAAAGCTTCGAGAGTGTCGAGAACAGCGCCATCTGGTGCTTATTTAAAATAAAGCAGCCAGAAGCTCTGGCAGATGAAGCAACCACAACACTACAGAGTTTCAATGTTATGTGTACAAATAAAAACCTTACATGTTTGTGTTTGATTTGTTAAATTCATTTTCCCATTAAAGTGTGACAATAAAATATACTATAAGCTTATATGATTATATATCTCTCTCTCTGTACACACACATAATTAATAAGAACATTGTCTGATAGAATCATCTGTTTTTAAATGACACTTGGCATTAATAGTGCTTATGTAAATGTAAGCATGACAGAAAGGTGATATAGTTTTTAATTATTTTTATTTAGAAAATAAAAGCCGTTTCACAGTGTTGGCGCTGAATCTATTTCTCCTCTTACACAGTAATTACCCAGCCTTAGAGAACACTCTTCCACATGGCTGTCTGGGGCTGTGCAGTCTCATGTAAAGCTCTGAAATGCCTTTATGGATGATGTGTTGTTTCCATAAACAAGCTCTTTGTCACACACCAAGCATCTCACCTTCTAAAAAATGTTATATGAAAGTAATAAATTACTTACAAGAATAAAATAAGTAAAATTTTAATATATATATATATATATATATATATATATATATATATATATACGATGATCTCCACGCCGCTGTTCTGCTCTCCAGAGCGGTGATTCTCTCGATGAACGCACGCTCGATCAAAACATAAAAAAGATGGCCGCCAACGGGTTTCGCTTCAAACTTTTGTTTTTACATGCATCAATTTCGCTCTTGACGTGCGAATGGATTCAATGTGTTCAAGCGTATAACTAGATGCGGTATGCGCGAATTTGATGCGCCATTCGCGTCTGGTGTGAAGGCACAGTAAGGTCAAAAGACCAAGGAAAATGAGATCTCTCGTGTCACGGCCCCTTTAAATGTTTGTCTCAGTGCTCAGGTGAACGACACACTTTCATTAACCCTAAACACAATCACACAGACACAGAGGTCACGCTTCAAGCTTCTGTGTGTGAGTGTGTGTTTGATTCTAGTCTGTGCTTTCAATCTGATCTGTTCCAGATTTCATCATTCAGACTGTTTGAAGAAGTCTTACTCAGTTACATATTTAAACAACAGGGCTTGTTAATATTCACGGCCCTGAGAGAACATGTTTAACACAGGCTGTTATAGAGGAGCTGTACGTGTGGTCCTACAGTCAAAAGCCAGTCCAGCCACACAATCAGACGCCTCAGAAACGATGTCAGTGTCTTTTAATTTATGTCTCTTGCAATATTTATCTTGCCTTAATTGTCATTTTTTAAATGTGCTCTATATATAGAGTAAGTTTGAAAATAGGTGAGTAAATGATGACATTTTGTGCATGAATCTACCAGTCTCCACTTCTAAAAGTGTACACACACACTGGAAGAATGTCAGTGTTCTTCAGTATGCACTTTTAGTCTAGAGTTTCTGATATATAGATGTTTCACATTATTAATTGTGATCAACTTTAAATTGTGAGGTACAGTTTAAATAAGTCTGTTTATATTTGTCTGAGTTAAGACGTTGATTAGCCACAGAACTGCATGATCTCTGACACACACGAGCCTCAGGAGAGCTTCAGGAGTGAGTGGACACTGACACCTAGTGTTTCTCTGTGAAACTATGCTTTGGAGAACTTTATGATTTTCTGCAGAGCTTCAGTTGTACTTTGTAATCATCATTTTCTCGTGTTTGTTAATGACAGGCCTCCTAATTCCTGCATTTAAACTCTGTGTGAATTGATAAATCAAGGTCTTTGGTTTACCAGATGCTGAAGCCAGAGCCGATCCGCCCTATTGAGAAAGAATGAGGAGTTGACATCATTTTACAGTGCCCCTCCCCTTTCCGCCATGTTGGTAGGATTTTTTTTTTTTTTCAAATATATACATATTTTATTTACAATTTTAAATTATCTTTTTTTTTTTTTGCCATGTTGGTAGGATTCTTGCGGCAAAACAGTATTGATTACGTGTGTTTTTAGCTCGGTAGTAGAGGAGTTTCTCGCAATACCGCACTGTTTTACCATGCCTGGAAGTAACTGCTGTGTTAAAAACTCCTCCAGTAACTCGCACGATACATATGGAAAAGATGGAACAATGGAATTAAGTTTTTGGGGTTACCGAAATTGACACAACAGGGTTTGCTGATGCCTTTAGTATACGATTTTCACTGTTTGCTGTGCCTTAACGAACATATGCAAAAGTGTTGTTTGAGTGCCTTGTTCATTACTTTCATTGAAATAGCCTAAATGTTTGAAACAACTTGATATGGCTTAACAATATTTATTGAGAACTGAAATATATAGGCTATTTGGACAACATAAGTTTCATGGACAACATAAGTAGCCTAATAATAATAAAATAATAATGTTATTAGTGCAAAAGAACAAATATATTGATGGTGCTTCTCCAAATACAGCTGTTTTGCACTTTGTGTGAGTTTGTTCCTGTAAGGTCCCTTTTCTTTTGCCTTATCTTTTAGCATTGCTTTACTTTCTTCCTTTTTTTCTCGTATTCTTAGATCCGTCTCTGTCCTGCCAAAATAATAAATGCGCGAAAATTTAAGAGCTCTGGAATGTTTAGTCGCGTCTATGGGTTCTAAAGGCGTTGCCCCTGGTAACCGATAGCGTCTCCAACCATCATGGCCGACCGGCTCAGACCCCGCCCAAATAGGCACGTGACTTCTCATTCTCGCAAATTACTCAAGGCCCCGCCTCCCCCTCCTCGTGTCATAGCGCGTCAATTAATGTTAACAAAATGAAGCAAGCGAAACTATCCCTCTGGTCACGATTAGAGGAAGAAGAAAAAACATGAGAGTGAATTGCGGGAACAACATTCAGGTAAACTTGTGTTATCTCCTCTCCAAGTTTGATGTCAGTCAGCAAAGTAAAGTTAAGTTTATGTGCATTTCTATTGTGTTTTTTCAGTCTTGCTAACCTAGCTGGGCAGACAGGCAGTGCATCTCTTGCATCACTTCTCTTTGTGCCTGACTGACAAAAGTGAGAGTAAAATACAATTATTTATTACGTTTGTTTTTGATAAACAACAAAGTGCAAGTTGTGCAACGGTGTTTGTTTACTGCAGCTCGGAAAAGATAACCGCGTCGCGTGTGTTATGCTATCATGCGTTCATATGCGCGTGCACGAAATCAAACGCGCATTTTTTCAAGCAGAAATATATGTGGACATACTGTACAATATATGGGCGGGAAATGATGGCACTCCTCATCAAAGTACACATTATACATGCATACTTTTAAAACAAGACACTGATTATCTAGTCTCAGTCAATGTGTAGTTAAACATTCTAAACAACTGCAGCAGCACTAATTATGCAAGATGGAAAGCAATATTGACAATTTGACATTGACTATTGATATATAGGCTATATATTGAATTTAAAATGTTGATTAGCTGGACATACTGGTCAATATGGATGCACATCCCTCAGTAAGTAACCATAAATCAAGAATTGCTTCAACATGCATAATAAAAAAAAACTTTAAAATGCCATGGCAAGCCAAAATGCCCAGGCTTAAGGAGAGAACAAAAGTTAATCCCAAAAGCCAAAGCTCAGGGTTATAATTTACAGTGCCGATCCTGACCTCCCTGGGGCCCTAAGCAAAATTCTGCTAAGGGGCCCTCTACCTGACCCGTGACGCCGTGACGTGAGCTATGTAAACCATTTGCCAATGCTACACACAGTCACACCTGACACTTCAGTGCTCCAAATACAATCCTCCCTCCTTTAAACAAAACAGTCAAAGAACAGAATGAGGTTCAAACAAACAATATTTATTGAATAGAGTATTTTCCATAGAATATGAAGATAACAAGTGAATATTATTAAGTAAGTGAAAATTAACGTAAACATAAATAAGAATAACATAATAAATTACAGAATTAGGTTAACTGTTAAAGTAGTGAATCCATCAACAATAATAGGCTATTTAAAATTATCAGCACCATTCACAAATGATTTTTTTTAACTATTATTCAAAGTTACGAACAAATGTAACCATTATGAGAACTTGCACTTTAGTCACAATTTATAATGTGAAATATAGGGAAATATCATCGTTCTATAGCAATATCAGCAACCATATGGTTGGTTGTCATAACTAATCAAGAACATTTTTTACCTACAGCTAAATAGTACTAGAATAAGTAAAACATAAGAAACCCAATCACAGTTGGCGCATGAGCACGGGGAGGGAGGTGTAAAAGTGTTAAAGCAACTGAGCGCCATAAAACTAAGTATGTCGACGTTTGTTCGCGAGGAAATATCGACGATTACGGCACGATTGGAATCGCTGGAAAAGGATGTCAAATCGTTCGGCAAAAGATGCGACAACATCCAGGCTACGGTGCGGGATGTTAAAGGGTTAGTTCACCCAAAAATGAAAATTAAGTCATTAATTACTCACCCCCATGCTGTTCCAACCCCGTAAGACCTTCGTTCATCTTCGGAACACAAATAAAGATATTTTTGATTGAATCTGAGGGCTGGATCAGTCCTAGATAGGCTTCCTAAGGGACTGGCTCTTGACGGCCCATAAAGTCATTAAAGAAAAGGTTTAAATATTCCATGTGCCTACAGCGGCTCAATTATAAGTTTATCAAGCGGCGAGAATACTTTTTGTGCGAAAAAAACATAAATAACGACTTTATTCCACTATTCCATTACTTCCTTATGGGCGCATGCGCGAGAACTGAGACGAGGACGTTCTCATTCGTCTACTTCTTGTTACCGGCTGCTCACCGCTTAGGAGTTTTATCGCCCCCTACCGTATAAGATGATGTGCTGATATAGCTGGAAGCGCAAAACTTTCTGTTTACAAGCAGAGGAAGATGCGCGCTGTACACTTAAAAGCCTTTAATCTTCTTAAAAAACGACAGTGTTCCTTATAGGCTTGCCGCGATAGACGGTGTTGACGGTGTTACCGGTTTTAAGCCCCATTACCGGTGACATCACTTTCCCACCGTGACACCGCGATGTCTTGACTTTTTTTTTAAAGTATTAGTTTTTGCTAAAATATTTATTTGAATTAATTAAAAATAATAATTTTCAATTATTTAGTTCTGAAGAGAGCATTATAATTAAAAATGAACTGCGCAACGCGTGCCGTCACGTCACAGATCAGCAAGCATCAGGATTCCATTTAGCACGTGTGGAGACGAGAACGAGTCAAATTACAGAAAAGCAAGATAATGGCGGAAGATTTGGTGTCAAAACGCAATGCAAAAGCGCCTGTTTGGCAATATTTTGGCCAATATATATTAATGTTAATAAATGCCAATTTATAGTGTTTTACTTTTTTTTAGAGTGCTGTCATTATAAGGTCCTTTTTAAAGTTTTTATTTTATATTCGTCTCTTTTTATTTGGTTTTATCTTATTTAAACTTTGTTTAATTTATTTAGGCCTATTATTTTTTTTGGGCCCACAGTTTGCCGATTTTCACTTTTTTCAGCCTATGCATGGGGTTATTTTTATTCGTTCGTTATGCTAATAAAAGTTCTGTCTATATTTTATTCGTTTATTATTCTAATAAAAGTGCTGTCTAAATAAAAGTTTATTGTCAGCGAGTTGTTTTTTTTTGTTGTTTTTTTTTTTTCCATTCCAGCAATTGACGCTGAATTGCAATTGACGCTTATTTCGAAAGTGAAAGTATGTCATTTATGTAGGCTAAGGTCCGTTTTGAAGTTTTTATTTTATATTCGTCTCTTTTTAATTGGTTTTATCTCATTTAAACTTTGTGTAATTTATTTAGGCCTATTTTATTTTCTTATTCGTTAATAAACGTTTTATGGTTCTTATTTGTTTGGGCCCACATTTTGCCGATTTTCACTTTTTTCAGCCTATGCATGGGGTTATTTTTATTCGTTCGTTATGCTAATAAAAGTCTATAAATAAAAGTTTTATTATCAGCGAGTTGGTTTTTTTGTCCATTCAAGCAATTGACGCTTATTTCGAAAGTGAAAGTATAACGCGCACGCATTTAAAAGCTATTTAACCCCCCCCCGCCCTGCGTCCACGGTGACACCGGGATTACCGGTGTTGTCACACGTCGATTAACCGGTGGGAAATTTTCCTCACCGCGGCAACCCTAGTTCCTTATAATCCGGAGCGCCTTATATATGGATCATCATCTTATACGGTAGGGGGCGGTAAAACTCCTAAGCGGTGAGCAGCCGGTAACAAGAAGTAGACGAATGAGAACGTCCTCGTCTCAGTTCTCGCGCATGCGCCCATAAGGAAGTAATGGAATAGTGGAATAAAGTCGTTATTTATGTTTTTTTCGCACAAAAAGTAGTCTCGCCGCTTGATAAACTTATAATTGAGCCGCTGTAGGCACATGGAATATTTAAACCTTTTCTTTAATGACTTTATGGGCCGTCAAGAGTCAGTCCCTTAGGCAGTCTATGTAGGACTGATCCAGCTCTCAGATTCAATCAAAAATATCTTTATTTGTGTTCCGAAGATGAACGAAGGTCTTACGGGGTTGGAACAGCATGGGGGTGAGTAATTAATGACTTAATTTTCATTTTTGGGTGAACTAACCCTTTAAAAGGGACTCTATTGCTAACAAGACTTGCCTAGAGGAGCTCCAGGAGAAACTATTTCTTTATGAAGATAAATCCAGACAAAATAACCTAAGGTTGGTGGGCCTGCGGGAAGGAGCTGAAGGAGGGAATGCAATTCAGTTCTTGCAGACCCATATTCCCAAGTGGATTCCAGCTCTACAAGGGAAGACGATCGAGATTGAACGGGCGCACCGCCTCTACACGAACAGGGATCCCTCCGAGGATCCCCTCGAACGAGGATCCCTAGAGCGCGCACTTTGATTTTCAAACTCCTTCACAATGACCGACAGGATTTGCGTAGGCACAAAACAGAATTTGCGTACGCACAAAAGTTTTCAGATTTATAAAACCGTTCGTACGCCTAAACCTGCGCAGAATTCACTTTATAAATCCCAGTCAGCGGGAGATTATGCGCACGTGCGTCTCCTCCCCGAAATAACCATATATGGAGATTACAACGCCTACTTTAAATATGCATATCCTCATCTGCATATCATTTGCATGTGATTATTCATCCACGTGATACCAAGTTTAACGGTACAAGACGTTAGGAAAATATGAAATGCGGATGTGCCGTCACATTATTACAAAGATTTTTTTTAGTAGCCTATAACCTTGCCTTGTTTTTGAATGAATTAATCAAATAGTGTTAAATACATTTCAGAGAAAGTTTTTCTCAATCTTTTCCACTGGCCAAATAGTATTTTTAATTGATTTATATTTTAATGGAAACAGATAGACATGGTTGTGCATTATTTGCACGAAACAATTTTCTCAGACAATCTGCTATTATCATGATTAGCAATTATCTCTAAAACATTAAAACACAGCATGCCAGAAGAAAAGTGTTCAAAGCTAGGACTAAGCAGTGACCTTGAAATTTAGGAAATTGTATGTTGTTCTCTAATTTTGATCTCTACTGTATATATATACAGTATATGTTGTGTTTATGTACTTGACAGGAGATGGCGCTGTAGTTCACATGATGTTACCTATAAAAGGTGTAGAGTAAGAAAGGAGGGTGTTGCACCTGCTGTCTAATTATGTGACCGTGTGGCACTGTTGCCTTGCTTGTGGGTTTGAATAAACCTTGAAGAAGTTACAAGTTTCTTGTCTTCATGATTACCAGAACTTAAGACATAACAAATTGGCGACGAGGATTTTTGCTGGTCTACATGAAAGATGTCTGCCGTTGCTTCTTTTCCTACGCCATTCTTGCCATGCCCTGGTGAGCCGTCTATCCCCTTTGACGTCTGGTTAAAGATGTTTGAGAATTATTTGCTTGTTGTAAATGCATCAGGAGATGACTGGCCAGTAGCAAGAAAGCGAGCTTTGTTTCTTCATTGTCTGGGAACAGAAGGCCAGAGACTGATCTATACTTTACCAAACCAAGGAGAAACAATGGAGGATGCTATTGAGACTTTGAAACTACACTTTATTCCTCGACCTAATGTTGTGGCTGAGCGGTTGTGGCTAAAATTGGAAATTGGAACTGAAACTAATGATCCAACACAAAGAAAGAAACTTTAGACTGTGATTGAGAAAGTGTCCCTGTGTGTTTCAGGTGTGTTTGGTGTTGAGACAGATGAAATCGAGTCGGTGTCAGTGATAGAGGGCGATTCTCTTAACCTACATACGGGTCTGAATAAAATACAAGAGGACGATCTGATCATGTGGCTCTGCGGAGACTATTGCATACTATTCGACAGTGGTACCCCTTACGTTTTTTTTTTTTGGGGCGAAAAATTAAGTTTCTCCAATCTTCCCAAATTCTGATAGAGGGCCATGAGACTTAGACCTGAGTGCAAAAATGGAGGCTCTAGCCCCTTCCAGAGCTGAGATATCGAAACTCAAAAATTCGGCCCGAAAAAAAAAACGACAGTGGTACCCCTTACGTTTTTTTTTTGGGGCGAAAAATTAAGTTTCTCCAATCTTCCCAAATTCTGATAGAGGGCCATGAGACTTAGACCTGAGTGCAAAAATGGAGGCTCTAGCCCCTTCCAGAGCTGAGATATCGAAACTCAAAAATTCGGCCCGAAAAAAAAAACGACAGTGGTACCCCTTACGTTTTTTTTTTGGGCGAAAAATTAAGTTTCTCCAATCTTCCCAAATTCTGATAGAGGGCCATGAGACTTAGACCTGAGTGCAAAAATGGAGGCTCTAGCCCCTTCCAGAGCTGAGATATCGAAACTCAAAAATTCGGCCCGAAAAAAAAACGACAGTGGTACCCCTTACGTTTTTTTTTTGGGCGAAAAATTAAGTTTCTCCAATCTTCCCAAATTCTGATAGAGGGCCATGAGACTTAGACCTGAGTGCAAAAATGGAGGCTCTAGCCCCTTCCAGAGCTGAGATATCGAAACTCAAAAATTCGGCCCGAAAAAAAAAACGACAGTGGTACCCCTTACGTTTTTTTTTTTGGGCGAAAAATTAAGTTTCTCCAATCTTCCCAAATTCTGATAGAGGGCCATGAGACTTAGACCTGAGTGCAAAAATGGAGGCTCTAGCCCCTTCCAGAGCTGAGATATCGAAACTCAAAAATTCGGCCCGAAAAAAAAAACGACAGTGGTACCCCTTACGTTTTTTTTTTGGGCGAAAAATTAAGTTTCTCCAATCTTCCCAAATTCTGATAGAGGGCCATGAGACTTAGACCTGAGTGCAAAAATGGAGGCTCTAGCCCCTTCCAGAGCTGAGATATCGAAACTCAAAAATTCGGCCCGAAAAAAAAACGACAGTGGTACCCCTTACGTTTTTTTTTTGGGCGAAAAATTAAGTTTCTCCAATCTTCCCAAATTCTGATAGAGGGCCATGAGACTTAGACCTGAGTGCAAAAATGGAGGCTCTAGCCCCTTCCAGAGCTGAGATATCGAAACTCAAAAATTCGGCCCGAAAAAAAAACGACAGTGGTACCCCTTACGTTTTTTTTTTGGGCGAAAAATTAAGTTTCTCCAATCTTCCCAAATTCTGATAGAGGGCCATGAGACTTAGACCTGAGTGCAAAAATGGAGGCTCTAGCCCCTTCCAGAGCTGAGATATCGAAACTCAAAAATTCGGCCCGAAAAAAAAAACGACAGTGGTACCCCTTACGTTTTTTTTTTTGGGCGAAAAATTAAGTTTCTCCAATCTTCCCAAATTCTGATAGAGGGCCATGAGACTTAGACCTGAGTGCAAAAATGGAGGCTCTAGCCCCTTCCAGAGCTGAGATATCGAAACTCAAAAATTCGGCCCGAAAAAAAAACGACAGTGGTACCCCTTACGTTTTTTTTTTTGGGCGAAAAATTAAGTTTCTCCAATCTTCCCAAATTCTGATAGAGGGCCATGAGACTTAGACCTGAGTGCAAAAATGGAGGCTCTAGCCCCTTCCAGAGCTGAGATATCGAAACTCAAAAATTCGGCCCGAAAAAAAAACGACAGTGGTACCCCTTACGTTTTTTTTTTTGGGCGAAAAATTAAGTTTCTCCAATCTTCCCAAATTCTGATAGAGGGCCATGAGACTTAGACCTGAGTGCAAAAATGGAGGCTCTAGCCCCTTCCAGAGCTGAGATATCGAAACTCAAAAATTCGGCCCGAAAAAAAAACGACAGTGGTACCCCTTACGTTTTTTTTTTTGGGCGAAAAATTAAGTTTCTCCAATCTTCCCAAATTCTGATAGAGGGCCATGAGACTTAGACCTGAGTGCAAAAATGGAGGCTCTAGCCCCTTCCAGAGCTGAGATATCGAAACTCAAAAATTCGGCCCGAAAAAAAAACGACAGTGGTACCCCTTACGTTTTTTTTTTGGGCGAAAAATTAAGTTTCTCCAATCTTCCCAAATTCTGATAGAGGGCCATGAGACTTAGACCTGAGTGCAAAAATGGAGGCTCTAGCCCCTTCCAGAGCTGAGATATCGAAACTCAAAAATTCGGCCCGAAAAAAAAACGACAGTGGTACCCCTTACGTTTTTTTTTTGGGCGAAAAATTAAGTTTCTCCAATCTTCCCAAATTCTGATAGAGGGCCATGAGACTTAGACCTGAGTGCAAAAATGGAGGCTCTAGCCCCTTCCAGAGCTGAGATATCGAAACTCAAAAATTCGGCCCGAAAAAAAAAACGACAGTGGTACCCCTTACGTTTTTTTTTTGGGCGAAAAATTAAGTTTCTCCAATCTTCCCAAATTCTGATAGAGGGCCATGAGACTTAGACCTGAGTGCAAAAATGGAGGCTCTAGCCCCTTCCAGAGCTGAGATATCGAAACTCAAAAATTCGGCCCGAAAAAAAAACGACAGTGGTACCCCTTACGTTTTTTTTTTTGGGCGAAAAATTAAGTTTCTCCAATCTTCCCAAATTCTGATAGAGGGCCATGAGACTTAGACCTGAGTGCAAAAATGGAGGCTCTAGCCCCTTCCAGAGCTGAGATATCGAAACTCAAAAATTCGGCCCGAAAAAAAAACGACAGTGGTACCCCTTACGTTTTTTTTTTTGGGCGAAAAATTAAGTTTCTCCAATCTTCCCAAATTCTGATAGAGGGCCATGAGACTTAGACCTGAGTGCAAAAATGGAGGCTCTAGCCCCTTCCAGAGCTGAGATATCGAAACTCAAAAATTCGGCCCGAAAAAAAAAACGACAGTGGTACCCCTTACGTTTTTTTTTTGGGCGAAAAATTAAGTTTCTCCAATCTTCCCAAATTCTGATAGAGGGCCATGAGACTTAGACCTGAGTGCAAAAATGGAGGCTCTAGCCCCTTCCAGAGCTGAGATATCGAAACTCAAAAATTCGGCCCGAAAAAAAAAACGACAGTGGTACCCCTTACGTTTTTTTTTTGGGCGAAAAATTAAGTTTCTCCAATCTTCCCAAATTCTGATAGAGGGCCATGAGACTTAGACCTGAGTGCAAAAATGGAGGCTCTAGCCCCTTCCAGAGCTGAGATATCGAAACTCAAAAATTCGGCCCGAAAAAAAAACGACAGTGGTACCCCTTACGTTTTTTTTTTTGGGCGAAAAATTAAGTTTCTCCAATCTTCCCAAATTCTGATAGAGGGCCATGAGACTTAGACCTGAGTGCAAAAATGGAGGCTCTAGCCCCTTCCAGAGCTGAGATATCGAAACTCAAAAATTCGGCCCGAAAAAAAAACGACAGTGGTACCCCTTACGTTTTTTTTTTTGGGCGAAAAATTAAGTTTCTCCAATCTTCCCAAATTCTGATAGAGGGCCATGAGACTTAGACCTGAGTGCAAAAATGGAGGCTCTAGCCCCTTCCAGAGCTGAGATATCGAAACTCAAAAATTCGGCCCGAAAAAAAAACGACAGTGGTACCCCTTACGTTTTTTTTTTTGGGCGAAAAATTAAGTTTCTCCAATCTTCCCAAATTCTGATAGAGGGCCATGAGACTTAGACCTGAGTGCAAAAATGGAGGCTCTAGCCCCTTCCAGAGCTGAGATATCGAAACTCAAAAATTCGGCCCGAAAAAAAAACGACAGTGGTACCCCTTACGTTTTTTTTTTGGGCGAAAAATTAAGTTTCTCCAATCTTCCCAAATTCTGATAGAGGGCCATGAGACTTAGACCTGAGTGCAAAAATGGAGGCTCTAGCCCCTTCCAGAGCTGAGATATCGAAACTCAAAAATTCGGCCCGAAAAAAAAACGACAGTGGTACCCCTTACGTTTTTTTTTTGGGCGAAAAATTAAGTTTCTCCAATCTTCCCAAATTCTGATAGAGGGCCATGAGACTTAGACCTGAGTGCAAAAATGGAGGCTCTAGCCCCTTCCAGAGCTGAGATATCGAAACTCAAAAATTCGGCCCGAAAAAAAAACGACAGTGGTACCCCTTACGTTTTTTTTTTTGGGCGAAAAATTAAGTTTCTCCAATCTTCCCAAATTCTGATAGAGGGCCATGAGACTTAGACCTGAGTGCAAAAATGGAGGCTCTAGCCCCTTCCAGAGCTGAGATATCGAAACTCAAAAATTCGGCCCGAAAAAAAAACGACAGTGGTACCCCTTACGTTTTTTTTTTTGGGCGAAAAATTAAGTTTCTCCAATCTTCCCAAATTCTGATAGAGGGCCATGAGACTTAGACCTGAGTGCAAAAATGGAGGCTCTAGCCCCTTCCAGAGCTGAGATATCGAAACTCAAAAATTCGGCCCGAAAAAAAAACGACAGTGGTACCCCTTACGTTTTTTTTTTTGGGCGAAAAATTAAGTTTCTCCAATCTTCCCAAATTCTGATAGAGGGCCATGAGACTTAGACCTGAGTGCAAAAATGGAGGCTCTAGCCCCTTCCAGAGCTGAGATATCGAAACTCAAAAATTCGGCCCGAAAAAAAAAACGACAGTGGTACCCCTTACGTTTTTTTTTTGGGCGAAAAATTAAGTTTCTCCAATCTTCCCAAATTCTGATAGAGGGCCATGAGACTTAGACCTGAGTGCAAAAATGGAGGCTCTAGCCCCTTCCAGAGCTGAGATATCGAAACTCAAAAATTCGGCCCGAAAAAAAAACGACAGTGGTACCCCTTACGTTTTTTTTTTGGGCGAAAAATTAAGTTTCTCCAATCTTCCCAAATTCTGATAGAGGGCCATGAGACTTAGACCTGAGTGCAAAAATGGAGGCTCTAGCCCCTTCCAGAGCTGAGATATCGAAACTCAAAAATTCGGCCCGAAAAAAAAACGACAGTGGTACCCCTTACGTTTTTTTTTTTTGGGCGAAAAATTAAGTTTCTCCAATCTTCCCAAATTCTGATAGAGGGCCATGAGACTTAGACCTGAGTGCAAAAATGGAGGCTCTAGCCCCTTCCAGAGCTGAGATATCGAAACTCAAAAATTCGGCCCGAAAAAAAAACGACAGTGGTACCCCTTACGTTTTTTTTTTGGGCGAAAAATTAAGTTTCTCCAATCTTCCCAAATTCTGATAGAGGGCCATGAGACTTAGACCTGAGTGCAAAAATGGAGGCTCTAGCCCCTTCCAGAGCTGAGATATCGAAACTCAAAAATTCGGCCCGAAAAAAAAACGACAGTGGTACCCCTTACGTTTTTTTTTTGGGCGAAAAATTAAGTTTCTCCAATCTTCCCAAATTCTGATAGAGGGCCATGAGACTTAGACCTGAGTGCAAAAATGGAGGCTCTAGCCCCTTCCAGAGCTGAGATATCGAAACTCAAAAATTCGGCCCGAAAAAAAAACGACAGTGGTACCCCTTACGTTTTTTTTTTGGGCGAAAAATTAAGTTTCTCCAATCTTCCCAAAACTCTGGATTCTGATAGAGGGCCATGAGACTTAGACCTGAGTGCAAAAATGGAGGCTCTAGCCCCTTCCAGAGCTGAGATATCGAAACTCAAAAATTCGGCCCGAAAAAAAAACGACAGTGGTACCCCTTACGTTTTTTTTTTGGGCGAAAAATTAAGTTTCTCCAATCTTCCCAAATTCTGATAGAGGGCCATGAGACTTAGACCTGAGTGCAAAAATGGAGGCTCTAGCCCCTTCCAGAGCTGAGATATCGAAACTCAAAAATTCGGCCCGAAAAAAAAACGACAGTGGTACCCCTTACGTTTTTTTTTTGGGCGAAAAATTAAGTTTCTCCAATCTTCCCAAAACTCTGGATTCTGATAGAGGGCCATGAGACTTAGACCTGAGTGCAAAAATGGAGGCTCTAGCCCCTTCCAGAGCTGAGATATCGAAACTCAAAAATTCGGCCCGAAAAAAAAAACGACAGTGGTACCCCTTACGTTTTTTTTTTTTTTTGGGCGAAAAATTAAGTTTCTCCAATCTTCCCAAAACTCTGGATTCTGATAGAGGGCCATGAGACTTAGACCTGAGTGCAAAAATGGAGGCTCTAGCCCCTTCCAGAGCTGAGATATCGAAACTCAAAAATTCGGCCCGAAAAAAAAACGACAGTGGTACCCCTTACGTTTTTTTTTTTTCGGGCGAAAATTAAGTTTCTCCAATCTTCCCCAAACTCTGGATTCTGATAGAGGGCCATGAGACTTAGACCTGAGTGCAAAAATGGAGGCTCTAGTCCCTTCCAGAGCTGAGATATCGAAACTCAAAAATTCGGCCCGAAAAAAAAACGACAGTGGTACCCCTTACTTTTTTTTTTCGGGCGAAAAATTAAGTTTCTCCAATCTTCCCAAAACTCTGGATTCTGATAGAGGGCCATGAGACTTAGACCTGAGTGCAAAAATGGAGGCTCTAGACTCTTCCAGAGCTGAGATATCGAAACTCAAAAATTTGAACCAAAAAAAAAAAAACGACAGTGGTACCCCTTTCGTTTTTTTTTTTTCGGGCGAAAAATTAAGTTTCTCCAATCTTCTCAAAACTCTGGATTCTGATAGAGGGCCATGAGACTTAGACCTGAGTGCAAAAATTGAGGCTCTAGACCCTTCCAGAGCTGAGATATCGAAACACAAAAATTCGACCCAAAAAAAAAAAAACGACAGTTTTTTTACCTTCCAGTTCTTTACCTTTTTTACCTTTTACCTTTTATCATACCTTCCAGAGCTGAGATATCGAAACTCAAAAATTCAAACCAAAAAAAAAAAAAAAACGACAATGGTACCCCTTTCGTTTTTTTTTTTTTTTTTCGAGCGAAAAATTAAGTTTCTCCAATCTTCTCAAAACTCTGGATTCTGATAGAAGGCCATGAGACTTAAACTGAGTGCAAAATGGAGGCTCTTTAGATCAAGAACTGTGTATTCTTGTCTTTCAGTTGTGTGTGTGTGTGTGTTCTGTTGCAGGAGGTTTGCGGGGGGCAGCACGAGGTGGGCTGGTTGGGCTGACTCTTTCTGGACTCTACGCTCTCTACAGTAACTGGGACCGTCTAAAGGGAGGCTCTCCTACACACTACTAAGATACTCTACAAATCAGTCCAAAAATCGTCAAAATACCAAGCACCATCGATTGCTTTGCTAATGCAAAATAACTATCCATCTAAGATAAGGTTACGAAACCACACTTGGAGGCTTCATGACAATCTCATAATTCAAAATTTCATAATTTATGAAATGAGGAATGTTTGCAACTAGTTGTTTAAAAAAATGATTTAGAAACTTTTTAATTGTTTAATGAAGCAAAAGTTAAATTTAACTAGTTGATAGTGTCTGTAAGTGTAATTGACAGAGTGTGTGTGTGTGTGTGCGCGAGTATATAAATGGCTGAAAAACCAAATAGTGAAATAAGTCACTTGTTTTGAATGTTTGTTTGCAATACATTCTGCAGTCTAACATTGGACCAGCTGTTATTCATTTTTAAAAACAGATGACAATGTTAAGAACAAAATTAAACATTGCACTAGAACTGGATAATGATGGTGTGTTCACATGCTATGGAAAGTGCTTTTGTTGTCGTAATGTGGTAAAAAAGATGGAGATCCAGACCTGTTATTTAGCTAAAACTATTTTAGATTGCTTAAGTCATCTGCTACAGCAAGAAAATGATTTATCAAAACTCAAAAGGTAAATAATATGCTGTATATTTTCTAGATATGTATATGTATATTTTCGGTGCTCTCCGCCATTTTGAAAAGGTCAAAGTTTATCTCATGTTCATCAAAATATTGTACGAGTTGCCCAGTGGAAAATACCACATGAGGGGGTGTTCATTTGCATTTTCAACATCGTTTTTTGTTATTAACCATATTACCACCACAGCACATGAATGCACCATGAGTGTTTACTAAAATCTGGTAATTTATGATTGTATGTTATTACCTGAAGTGATATTTGGGCACATTGCCATATCATTCCATTAGCACTGTTGAGGGACATTATAATGTATATGTGTGACTAAGTAAATGTGGCTAAAAGACATTACGTTTGTGTGTTTGGCACAGATGAGTGTTTCACTGAACTGTAGAGATGTTGAAAAGAGGTTTGTTTGGCCTCATGTACTAATATTCTTGACATTAAAGAAAAGCATTCACATCTCTCTCGTGGTTGTATTATCAGCAGATTCTTATAAGGATGCATTGAAGATTTAGTTTCCTTTCTGTTAGCGTGACCTGGAATTTTCTGAGTCAGGAAATAGAAACATGAAATGAGTCACATTACAAAAGGAAATGTTTGTCTTTTTATTTATTTAGTTGACAGGGATCAAAGCATAAGAGATTATGCAAGCAATTTTTAGATGAACCTACATACAAGTGTAATTCTGTAGGCCAAACACTGGCACATGCTGACAACGATTTTAGCATTGTTAATGTTTATGTACCAAGTCTTTGGTCCATTACTGAATGATAGATTGGTACATGAGACGAAATTCAACTTTTCATTTTTGCATCAGCTTTTAATTCACCAGCAGTCTTTGCTCTGTATGTGCAAAGTATAATTCTTGCTTTACATGTTTCACAGCATAGATGAAGCCTTATCAGTGGTTAATTTATGACAGACTCAATTTAAAAAGAGCTAAAGTTATAGTATGGTAAATATTTACCACAGGTTGAGCTTAAAGACCACAGCTCATGACACCAGAAACGCCCAACTACAATGAGATGGACACACATTTGATGTCAGGCACACAAGTTGAGGTTACTTACAACAACGGAAATTTTGCTATGTTTAGCTGGCATACGAGTTGTGTATGCAACAGAGGTGTATAATATAATCACTGAGAAAAATAGTAAAATTCTATATAAATATATAATCAAAGAAGAGATGGAGGAAATCCTTCTCAGCTTTTAGAGCATGCTTTCCTCTAAATGTGCTGAGATTTAAAACATGAATTAAAAAAAACTGTAATTGAATGATTAAAACTAATATAGATTTATTTTGTACTTAAGCTCTTCCCAACACCTCCTCCCCCCTCCCCCTCCCACTATGCCCTAATGGGGGAAAAATAAAAAAAAATTTATTTGTTTGTAGGCACCAATCTGGTCCATTTCCTCGTGATCTTTAAATCACATTACTGATTTATAATAAACACATTGGTCTCAACTAGATCCCTGGAATTTAACTGTATTAAACCAATTTAAAAAAGAGGCAAAAATACAGTAATTCCCCAGCATAAACACTCCCTCAAGTGATGGTGTACCACAATCTTTCAGTCTCTAGAAGATATGAGAGAGCGAACCCCTAAAGAGCAAGGAAGAACAATATTGTGCAATAATCAGCGGTTAAATGGTGCTAGAGTAAATCTCAAAAAAGACACTGGATGTTGCCTTCATATCTGAAAAGGAGAAAAGAAAATGGTTTTACTTTCTCTGAAAAGCTTTACTTTAAAAAAAAGTGTTCATATTTACATCATCGCTTCTCACCTGTGTAGCGGTGTGCTGAAGCCACTTTTCTTTGTCCCCGCTGAGCTTCATACAGGAAAACAGGTCACATACTGTGGGCAGGCCAAGCCTTTCCTGGACAAAACACAGGAAAACATGCATGTATATCACCAAATTATACGTTCTGCTTTTAGAGTGACATTCTTAAAGACTGATAGTATGGATGGAACTTGCAAGATGGTTCTTTAAAAGGAATAGTTCACGGAAAAATTTTAATTCCTTCATCAGTTCATGTTTTCCTACAGAAGAGGATTAGGGCCAAGCAATAATACAAAAATAAAAACCATCTTGAGTTTAAAGTCATTATAATGCGAGATTAAACTCGTTAAATTTCGAGAAAAAATTATCTTTTCGAAAATACAATCTTGAGAATAAACTCATTAAATATCAAGAATAAAGTCATTGTGTTTCGAGATAGAACTCGTTAAATTTTGAGAAAAAAGTCGAAATACAATCTTGAGAATAAACTCATTAAATATCGAAAACAAAGTCGTGTTTCGAGATAGAACTCGTTAAATTTCAGAAAAAAGTCAAAATACAATCTTGAGAATAAACTCATTAAATATAGAAAAAGTCGTTGTGTTTCAAGATAGAACTCGTTAAATTTTGAGAAAAAAGTCGAAATACAATCTTGAGAATAAACTCATTAAATATAGAAAAAATCGTTGTGTTTCGAGATAGAACTCGTTAAATTTTGAGAAAAAAGTCGAAATACAATCTTGAGAATAAACTCATTAAATATAGAAAAAATCGTTGTGTTTCGAGATAGAACTCATTAAATTTCGAGAAAAAAGTCAAAATACAATCTTGAGAATAAACTCATTAAATATCGAGAATAAAGTCGTTGTGTTTCGAGAAAAAAATCGTTAAATATACAATCGAGAATAAACTCATTAAATATTGAAAATAAAGTTGTTATTTCGAGAAAAAAAGTCGAAATACATAGAGAATGAAGTCGTTAAATTTAGAGAATAAATTTGCTTCGTGATATTTAATGAGTTTTTTCATAAGATTGTACTTCGACTTTTTTTCTCAAAATTTAACGAGTTTAATCTGGCATTATAATGACTTTAATCTCGAGATGGTTATATTTTTTCATTATTGCTTGGCCCTAATCCTCTTCCGTATGTTCCAAACCTGTAATACTTTAATTCATCTTTAAATTAAAAACTAAAGATATTTTTAATGCAACCCCATGATTTCCGAGTTCATAGAAAGTAATCCAATCGGACGTCAAGCAACCGTGCTGAGCTTTCATCTACCACATTCGACGTGCTCTTTTTGTATGCGTTAATGCTTATGTGCGAATCAAATCCTAAATTAAATCCGTTTATCAAAAAAAGTGATCGTGTCTCTTCAGAAGTCTTGATTCTACTCGATTCATATGGACTACTTTTACAATTTCTTTGTAGCATCAAAGTTTTTATTGCGTAGACTTTCAGAAATCTCACACTTTCATTAAAAATTTGTGTTTCGAAGATCAACAAGTCTTGCGGTTTTAGAATGAAATGAGGGTGAGAAAGCATCAATTTTTATTTTTGCGTGAACCAACCCTTTAATACGTTTGTGTTGTACTTTTTATTTGGGTGTTGTCACTGTAAAGCTGCTTTAAAACAATCAGCGCAATATAAATAAAGGTGCACAGATATCAGCCTCACCTGTGCACTGGCCCGCTTTCGTAGAAGCCATTTATCCTCCTCGAGGTCTTTTGTGTTCTCGCTCTCTGGCTTGTTTGGTGTCTCAGCGGTACAGCTAATGGACTTCATCGCTGGCAGAAGCCAGTTCTCCGACTGCAAAGGCTTCTGGACGAAGCTCTCAGAGTCTGAGGATTTGATGTGCGGGGTCACCCAGGCAGAGAGGGTCGACAGGGCCGGGGATTTGGGACTGTTGCTCGGGTGTAGCCAGGCCTCTAGGATGGCCTGAACTTTCTGCTCCTGCTCCTGTTGGTGGCTGGCGGCTTTGTTTGAGGCGTTCTTACTGACGGGAACCCCGTTCTTATCCCGACCCTCTTTCTTGAGGAGCCAAGCACTGAGAGCCTCTTTTCCACAGTTTTCATCACAGACACATTGAGCGTAGCTGGCACAGGTTTCGTTGGCTTTGCAGGTGGTCTCGAGAGGAATGGTCTTGTGAAGCCACATCTCGATGGGATCGGGGTTGGGGTTGGGAGTGCTGGCAGTGGATGAAGGCGGAGTCTTTAGGCACTTGAGCTTTCCGAGGTTCTCGATTTCCACGGCCGTGGTGCGTGTGGGACAGCAAGAGCCGCAGTCAGACTTTGGTAGCCAATCGCTGTAGGAGAAGCTCTCGTAGAAGGGTTTGATGATCAGATTGAAGCGGTCGGCATCTGATACTTGGCTGGTCTTCCCTTGCTTGATTGGGCTCGGACTGGCAAGCCAATTGCTGAGTTCTTCCTCCTCAAAGGTGTCGTCCACGTTCTCCGGCTGGTCTTCCGGTTCCACCTCGTCCAGATTTAAGTCGCTTTCCTCAATCATCTCGATCGAGAAGGTTGAGCTGCCGCTGCTGGTTCGCTCACGAATAGGCAATGTCTCCTTTATCAGCCACGACTCTAGGTCATGAAGCTGACCCCAGGCTTTTTGGAAGTCAAAGGCAGGTAGTTGTTGCTCTTCCTGATGGAAGTAAAATAAAAAAAATCCTCAGTTTGCGTTGCTCGTCACCCATGAACAAATAAAGGCTTTATATATATATATATATATATCACAAGTCTCAGCTTACCTGAGACTCCTTGGAAACAAGCAGCCAGTCCTGGGGGTTTGAGCTAAAGTGGTCTCTTACAGGAGTGATGCTCACTGCACGGTTCCCTAGAAGCCACTCAGCCAGAGGTGTGGCCTGTTCATGATCTAATTTCTAAGTAAACAACACAGGTATTTAACATTGTATGTACATATGAGCAGAAAGTTAGATTAAATAAGTATGATAACTAAAACAAACCTGTTTCTTGAAAGAAACTGGGCAGTCCTGAAGAAGCCACGGTCTCTCAAAAGAGCACGAGGTCTCCACCTGCTGCAGCAGAGAAGAGTTATGAATGCAGGTGCTTTGTGGAAGGGTGCACAAGTCTATTTATGGCAATGGTATGAGCACATAGACACATACACTATCAACAATAAGTGAACTTTCAATCATATGTGAATAACAAGACCATATGTTCTATTAGAAAATGTTCACTGGAGTCTCACATCGCAGAAGCTTTAGGCTGTCTACACTGAACTGTATTAAAATAAAATAATAATGTGTAGATAAATATTTCTGTTTCTCACTAAGTATTACATTGGTGCATATGAATGAAAGTGATATGAAAAAAAGCGATATTGGGGTTCTGAATTTCTTGCCAATCAATTGATATCAACTACAAGCCTTTGTGTCCAAAATGTGCATATCAGCAATTCCACAAACCTGGGTGGCGATGGTCCCAAAGGATGTGATAGCCTGGCGCAAGGTGCGTGCATCTGCTTGGAAACTCATCTCTGGGGTTTCTTCAGGAGTCAGATTGAGCGAAGATAACCTGAAACAACAAAAGCATGAGCCACATTTATAATCTACTCAGGCATTCCTCAGAGATTCACATTGATTGTGAGAGATATAATCCACTACAGCGTCTCTGTTGACATGTAGCAGTAGTAGTATTTGAGTTTATTGCCATATCAGCATCACCGGCTATTACATGGCAGAAACATATAATATTATGTTATTACATGTTTAATAAGTAAAACATAATTAAAAAACGTATACAAACAAAAGCAATAAAATAAATCCGTAAAAGATTCGAGCTTGACATGTAAACAGCATTTTATCACACTATAGCAGATTTACAACGATCGGTGTCTTACTTCTCCAAGCAGTTGGTGAGCTGGGTAGCGAGATTGTTACTACTGGAATACTCCAGCTGATGAATGAGGATGTCAAACTGGCCTTTGAGCTGTGAGAAACCATGAGAGAACAAATGTCATTTCAGCTTTGAAGTAATTCAACTAGAGCAGAACGGCTTCATTTCTCCTTTTTTAGATTTTAGATTAGAGTTTCAGTATCCAAAGTCAATATTTAGATTTAATTTCTCAGAAATGTCTCGTAATAGAGATGTCAAAAACTACCTTTAGTTCAGTACCAAGTCAATACTAAAATAAAAAAACAAAAAAACTATACCAGACTGACAGATGGCTGCCTGCACAAATGATCAAACTACACACGTTTGCATATAGAGAACGTAGCCCTCAATCGGGTCATGGGGTCTATACGACCCCAATCGACTTTTACTTAATGAAAAAAAAAGGTTCCCTTCACCACAGTGGAATAAGATTTTGCGACTTTTGTATGTAAAAAAAAATGTTTACACTTCTGGTCTTCAGAGTCAATATGACCCCAAATTTAAATGAATGGGAAATGTGAAAAAAACTAAATATATTTTCTTCATGTGTCAAAAAAAAAAAAAAAAAAAAAAAAAAATCTGGCATAAATCTGAACATTTTTACACAGAAATGAAGGCCTAGTACTAGAGCATAAATGCAACGTATCATAAAAAAAATAATATTTCATATGCAAGCTAATGGTGTAGCTGAAGAATTGTGTGGTATATGGATACAAAAGTACTTTATATCTCCAAAAACACAGCATTAATAAACAGATGAGACGTAACCAAAAAAAATGATATATTATTTGTATGACTAAAAATGTATATTTTTTGTACAATTACTCAATCAATTGTTGGGGTCGTATAGACCCCGAAGGCCAGAAGTGTAAACAGGAAACAAAAACCAATTTTGAAGGTTGAAGGTTTTCTGTTAAAACAGTGTCATGTTAACAAGTTATTAGCCAATGATCGTTGCGATGGAAGTGAATCAATAAAAACTAACTTTAGGAAAATAACTTTATTCTACAGCTGCCATAAGGCCATCTTTGTTACTTTATTATCACTGTAAAGCCGCTTTGGAACAATGTACATTGCGAAAAGCGCTCCATAAATGAAGATGACTTGACATGCGACACTCACCAAATGAAGCTGCTGTAGCTGCTGATGTAAAGTCTCTGCTTTGAGCTGCTCCACCAGATCGATCTGCTCCAGCAGCCAGACCTCACGAGAGCGCAGGATCTCCAGATGTCTGCTGATACAGCTGTGCAGCTGAGACTTCACCTGCGAGGAACCAGACACGTGTGTGAATGCAAGCGCGTGCGAGTCTACACGTGTCCGCCTTTGAAAGTGCAGCTTTTAAAACTCGACCCCACCTCCTAAACGCCTGCAATAACCTGAGGTCTACAATAATACAAACAAGATCTCCTTATTCACTCAAAACAGAGAAACAGTATTATATTATACTCTGTTTTGAGAGATTACAATGAGGTTTCTCAACAGAGCTTTAGTGAATGAGCGTAAATCCTACAAACTATTTTTGAGACAATTTCTCAACTGTTAATACTTCTGAACTTGTTTAGCTGTGGTCTCCTTTTAGACTACCTGCATCGAAATAGTAATTATTAACTCTGTCTGAGGTGACCAATTATTATGTCATATGCATGGATGTTTTCTTATGTGTACAAGAAAATAATAGCTTATTGTGCACTGAGCTTAAAGCACATTATAAAGCCACAATGTTCAGAAAAGTCAGAGTTCACACACCCACTCCTGGGACACTGAGCCTTTAATAACACAAACATGAGTTAAGTGTATAAATAAAAGATATTTTATCTGTTATTCTACATGACGCCACTATAAGCACAGGTGTCTCTCACCTCTCTGGAGTTGCTCTTGAGCTGAACGTCAGCTTTGATGACTCCGGCGATGGCCTCCTCCAGCTGGGCCCGGGCCTGAACACACTGCCTGAGGGCAGCCGTCTCTCTCTGCCCCACGGCTGACATGCTGCGCACAAGACAAACACGCCACATCACATAAATGACACTCTTTTCTATTTCCAAATAGAAACTGGTTAAAGGGACAGTTCAACCAAAAAATGAAATTGGTATTTTCATGCTGAGAAAAAAAAAAAAAAAACATTTTTAAAATCTAAAACTACATTTGGCAGAAAAATCTTCAGAAATGTCATTTTGTAAAATGTCAACCAAACACTGATGAAAAAAAAAAATGTATAATTTTAAAAAAAAAATATCTTCTGAATTTCACAGAATAAAGCCTAGTCAGACAAAATAATTACCCTTTTTGGGTGAACTATGCCTTTTATCTGACCTGACCACAAGGTAAAATATTGCTTAACAGCATTCCAGTCTTTACACTTTAAATTGTCAAGATTTTAAGATTGTATATGGTGCCAATATTTGTGACCTTTAGCTTTTAACAACAACAACAAAAAGTTCCATATTGATTTACTTAGAAACACTGACAATCAGTCTGATGAACCTCATTTCATTCAATATCCATTCTTTTGTGCAGGTTTCATTTGCTATAAAAAAAAAGTTTTATATACACTACAAATCAAAAGTTTGACTGGTTTTCTTTCTCATGACATTAAAAACCTTTTGAGCCTGAGGCATGTGCTTAAAGGGGTGGTATAAAATAAATAAATCTCTGATGTCCCCAGAGTGTGTGTGTTAAGTTTTAGCTCAAAATACAGCACAGATATTTTTATCTAGCATGTTAAAATGTCACTTTTTAAGGGTGAGCAAAAACACACCTTTTTGTTACCGGTCCCTTTAAATGCAAATTAGCTGCTGATTTTGGATTTTTTTTCATATATATGAAAAAAATTCCAAAATCAGCAGCTATATATATATATATATATATATATATATATTCTTTTCTTAAAGAAATATATATATATATATATATATATACATATATATATATATATATATATATATATATATTTTTCTTAAAGAAGATATATATATATATATATATATATATGAAGATATATATATATATATATATGAAGAGTTCAGATGCAAAAGCCTCTAAGTGCCATTTGAAATTTTGTTCTAGAATGACCATTTTTATCAAGCTTGTGTATTTAAGTTCAGTAATTTCACTTAAATGACAATTAATAGGTAATCTTCATTGCCATTTAAGTGAAATTACTGAACTTAAATATACAAGCTTGATAAAAATGATAATTTTAGAACAAAATTTCAAATGGCACTTAGAGGCTTTTGCATCTGAACTCTTCATATATATATTCTTCTTTAATAAAATGTTCATAATACATGATTTCAATTAATTAGACATGTTTTTTGATTGCTAAAAAATTACATGGCCGCTCCACAACACCAGCATGGTTTTGTGATGTCACTAAGCCGGGAGGAAGCTCGTGTAGTCCCTACAGCCATTTGTTGTAGTCCTTAAAAAGCAATTTCTTTAAAAAATATCTCTCTTTGTTTTGAACTTTGAGCACACTAACTACTAAATTTACAAAAGTGACATTTTTATATTTCACGAGAACAATACATCTTGATAAAGCTATTTTTATTTTATTTTACTATACAAACAGTAGGACAAACACAATAGAGCAGAGATAGAAAATAAACTGTATTTTAGCTAGTAGGTTTATATACATGTAGTAAAAAACAACAGAAATTGAATAATCAAGTGTATAACTAAAACACTGAATAGTTTTCACTGTAGGAATCAAATATAAATGCGCTTCAGGTATGCGTCAGTCGTTGAGCAGCAACAGTACTTTTATTGGTGTATATATGAAGAGTTCAGATGCAAAAGCCTCTAAATGCCATTTGAAATTTTCTTCTAATGACCATTTTTATCAAACTTGTATATTTAAGTTCAGTAATTTCACTTAAATGACAATTAATAGGTAATCTTCATTGCCATTTAAGTGAAATGAAATTACTAAACTTAAATATACAAGCTTGATAAAAATGATCATTTTAGAAGAAAATTTCAAATGGCAATAGAGGCTTTTGCATCTGAACTCTTCATATATATATATATATATATATACACACCATGTGAAATAAACAAGACAGCTCTCTAAAGATAACCCTTTTAAACCATGGTCACGATATGTATCATCATATGGCCCAGCCCTATTAAAAACCCATATCAGTCGCATTCAGCTGTGGCCTTTTTCCAGTGAACTAAAAGCCTCCGTCACATCCTGCAAATATCGATGTGTCAAGAGGAATGATAAACGCCTGCCAAAATTAGAGCAACACGTGAGGTCTCAAATAATATTCAGCTGACAGTGTCTTTTAAGGGCAAATTCATGCAAAAGAAACAGACTAAACATGTATCAGCGGAGGGGCACAGTTTATACACCCATGACAATAACAGGAAGAGCTGTTTAGTGTAGCTCTCCAGACGCATTTCTTAGATCAGACTATTATTTTAATCTAAACAGTATAAACATTTTATGTAATAAATTATGTCAATAATAGAAGTCAGAAAACAAACAAAACGGCAACATCTGCACAGCATGAAGTGGTCAGGACAAAAGCCCAGTGTCCACAGATCTAGAGCTTTCCATCCTGACAGCATGCTGGATTAGAAACCAGAGGAAAAGGGAAACAAGACCATATTTGGACATCTTAATTAATATCTTAATTAAAACAACTTCAAAAGCTTTAACTAATGCACTTTTGCAGGATCTTACATTTCATACAGACAATACAACACAATTTCAATTTCAATACAACACAATAACGTCCCCTTATACGAGTACTACTGGCACTACCAGAGTGTATTCAGTGTTAGCAGAGGATGGAAATATCATGCTACTGAAATTAGCATATTCACGTGCAGTACCATATTAAAAAAAGAATACCATGGTACAATCACAACACGTCAAAAAGTCAAAGTAATACGACGGTACTTTATTTTTGGCTAGTGTAACTAATAATTAACCATTCGGATACTTTATAAATTGACCTTTTAAGATTACTAATAGTAATGTTATCATGAACGGCGTTCACGAGAAGTGCTTTCGTTTACAATCTGAAAATAGATGCATTTAAAACGTCATGTCAAAGTACCCAATCGGTTCATACCTCTTCTTGTCAATCAAGCGATATACAACGGACGTCATTTTGATCCAAATGTGTAGTTTAGGTTGCGAATTGTCAATTTACGAAAGTCTAATTGTTCTCACGGTTTATCTAACAGAGCCCCTTTCCTCGGCCCACTGCAACGTCAGCGCACACGTCATCATCAGTGCTGCCTCCACACGAGCCGGCTGATTCTGCACGTACACGGGGCCAACTCGCGGGGACGCGCGACTGACGGCAGAAACGACCCCAAAACACACAAAGAGCACAATTCTAGAAAATAAAAATAAAAACATGGTGCAACTTCTGTCTTATGAGGAACCAAAAAGTTTAAGGAGGATCTGATACTTCCGTTATAAGGATTAAATGCTGACATGTCTTTTGTTGTTGCTGATATCAGACCTTACAAAGACTTTGCACTTCATCTAAGAGTTAACTGATAAACAACTTCACTGGTATCACAGAAAACTAAATGACAATAATAGGTATAATTAATAAACTACTTGTTATCTTATGTGTATCTGTATTTAAATAGAGATCTCACCTCTCAGTATACAAATACATCATGAGTGTCAGTCTAAATGAAGATAAACAAAGCAACATCTGTATGCCACCAAATAAAAACAATCAACCCAAAACTGAAGCAACTTTCAAATGTAGGTGCAAGTTTCCTAACCGAATGTGGTAACATTATTTTTTCAATTCCCAATTATTTGTGTCACATGTTTTATGCATTTATAATAGCAATAACATGCAAGGGACCCTAAATCAAAACCAAATCCAATACTAAGTACAAGTAGTTAATTTATATAAGGTACCTAAATGTAAAATTACACTGTAACAAGAACACCTTAATACAAAGTGTGACCCCAAATTCTTCATGCTGCTTAAATAACATAATCCCATGTAAAGTTAATTGTTATGGTTCATTTATTGCACTTTAACCAGACTCCATTTGCAATGACGAAATGCTTGATAGATAATATTACGCAACGTTTTTGAGTCCAGTCCAGACCAAGTGTACACTTTACCAAGACATGTAAAATTACTTAAAAGAGCAAAATAAAACAACGATTGAACATCTGAAGCGGACGCTGCAAATATACCCCAAGACCGTCCGTCTGCAGCCCCTTAAAAAGTCACAATATATCGAGGAGGACATAGGCCACTGAACTCAATCCGTAATTCGTATAAATATACATTTTATACTACGTAATTAAAACGAGTATCATGTTACATATACACTTGCAAAGATCTTAAACACATCACCAAAACGCAAAAGAAGAAAGTGTGATTGGTTACAAAACATGGTGAGCTCCTACCCCCCTCTTTAACCCAGATTAACATTCCGACGTCGTTTTAGCTAACAGTTAAAACTATTTTTTAAAACAAAACACGTTATAACATACCTGCACTACCTGGTACCCTTTTATGGAAATGAAAGGTTATTAATATAACAAAGCCTTCGGGAGAAAGCAGCGCCGCGTCCTCTCATGCGTTTGGCAACCCAGTATCAGCAAAGCTAATGTCAAACATGTTCGTGTAATGACGCGAGAGACCGTGACCTCGCGATATTACGATTGCGTTCTCAAATGTGATGCTGTCATCTAGTGGCCATTGAAAGACATTTAGATTAAATCGATGGAACTAAATTTCAGATATTTTAATACATAGCTTACACTTTGAGTACACGGGGTACAGTTGCCCCTCAGAAAATTCATAATTGAACATTTACTAATCATTTTAACTATATAGACCATTTTGCAAGATGTAAACAACACTGGTCCAGAAACACTTCCTGTTTCAGTTTGTAACTGTTTTCTTTATTTCACATGTAAAGAAAACAGATGTTTATTTTTATGTTTATGTTTCATTTTTCAAATGAAAAGAAAGATTACCCCTAGGGGTAAATTCTACTGGGGTTCCCTTGTAACAAACGTAAATTGGAAGAAGGCCTGGCTTTTGCCTAGTAAATTTTGTGTGTCCAACAAAGTTAAAGAAATTCATTATAAGATCCTTCATAAGATCTACCCTGTTAACTCTTCTATGCTAAATATTCTGATATTGATGTACTTGCTCCTTCTGTGGTTTTGTTAAACAACTGCCATTTATTTGTGAATGTAATGTAACAATAGATTTTGAATAAATTAATTCTTTTGTTTTTAGCCCTACAAATAGACCCACACCTTCACTCTCAAAGAGGTTATTTTTTTATTATGAAAATCCAAAGTTGCTTTCCCTTGAGTATGTTGTAACTTCTTTATCTTGTATGCAAAATTCTTCATCCATAAGCAAAAATGGCTTAAATCTCTTTGAGCTTTCCTCTCTTTCTTGCTGATTTTGACTCTTTTATTTCGTCCCTTAGTTATAAATACAAGAAAGTGAACAATTTTGATGTATTTTGATGATTTATTCAAAGACATGACTTGGCCTTAAAATTATGCTTTTCTTTTTTTTATGTATTACATAATTTGATGTATGCATACCCAGGATGCTTATTTTCTGTTAGGTACTATTGTTTGTTTGTTTGTACACCTGGCCTTACTTCCCTGTGTTGGTATTTTGTATAAGTCTGCAATTAAAAAAAAAAAAAAAAAAAAAAAAAAAAAAAAAAACGAGGAAAAAGATGTTTCTTTAAATTTTTGATTCATGTGTTCTGTTGGTTGTATTCTATCCCAGCTTGTAGTGTTAAAAAAATGAAACAGTAAAATGGACTATAACCTATATTGGATGAACTGAAATATTCTAATGTAGTACGATCAGTGGATTTATTTGTACTAAAATATCATACATTACAACGTCGATTATGTCGTACTTGTGACATGCATGAATTGACGTTTAAGTAAAAAACAAATCAAAATCTAAAGTAACACAGTGCCACATAAGTCGTTTTATTTCTGTTTTTGTTTCTTTTTATATTGACTAAATTAGTGACATTTTTCTTTTATAAATGGTTTACAGTTTTGTTTAGCTTAATCACATTTCTTCACAAGAATGTGATATAGTAAAATAAAAATATATATATTTTTGGAATCAATGGTCTCTTGTGTAAAAATAATGATGATGATAATAATATGGTTTAATTTGTTTTAATTTTGTCGCAGCCCTCTGTACTTTCTGTTCAGAGAAACCTGAAACTACTTTACATTTATTTTGGAACTGCTCTCGCACAGCAACATTTTGGTGTGATATCTGTGTGTAATTTTATCAAATTTAATGTGAATCATAATTTTGAATTTACATATAGAAATGTAATTTCTCATTTTCATGAATGTGAAAAGAAAAGTTATATTTATTTTATAAACCTTATGTTCCTGTTAGCTAAAATTCACATTCATAAATGTACATTTTCTAAATCCAATCCTCTTTTATTAATGTTTAAACTTGAAATGAAAATGTATTTTGAATCTATTGAGTTCTCTAAAAACTTAAAAGCTATAAGAACAGTGGCTGCGTTTAAGGACTTGGCACTTGATGTGGATTGAAAGACTGAAAGAACTTAATATGGCCTGAAGGACACTGGAGTATTGTTGTATTATGTTATGACAATGACAATAATTGTTAATGGTCTTGTGTTTTGTTTTTGTTGTGGTTTTCTTCCACACGCATTTAGCCTCTTTATACTACACATGTGTTTTCTTTCTCAACAGTTCAACTGACTATAATGACCTGACCTGTCCTTACATCATAAGAAGAATGGCATATACGCTAATGTTAGTCTTTCTGTTTTTTCCAAGGTTTACTGTAGTCAGCCGGATCCGGGCTGTATCCAGATCAGATGGTGGACCTGCGCCTAGACATGACCACAACGTGTGATGTAGTCAGCCGGATCCGGGCCGTATCCAGATGGACCTGCTCCTCACTGAAAAAATGATTGATGGTTTAACTTAAAAAAGTAAGTAACCTGGTTGCCTTAAAATTTTAAGTTCATTGAACTGGAAAAAGTGAGTTAATACAATGAAGGAGATTAATTTAACCATCAGAAACTCTAAATTATATGTTATCTGAACTAAATAAATTATTTAAGTTGATTTGACAAAAGAAAAAATGTTGTGATTACTACACTGTAAAAAAAATATTGTTGGTTTAACTTAAAAAAGTAAGTAACCTGGGTTGCTTTAAAATTTTAAGTTGATTGAACTGGAAAAAGTGAGTTAATACAATGAAGGAGATTCATTTAACCATCAGAAACTCAAAATAATAAGTTATCTCAACTAAATAAATTATTATAAAGTTGATTTGACAAAAGAAAATATGTTGTCATAACAAATCTTGAAAATATTTTTTACAGTGGGGCACGACCACAACGCATGATGTAGTCAGCCACATCTGGCCCATATCCGGATCAGATGGTGGACCTGTGCCAAGACACGACCACAATGCATGATGTTGTCCATCATCTGGATACGGCCCGGATCCGGCGGACTACATCATGCGTTGTGGTCATGCAGAGTCAGTCTCTGTTTTTAAATTTAAAATGAAAGATTCAGGTAAATATTTAAACTTGAAGGAACAGCTACCCAAAAACAAATTCAATCATCTAAAAAATTATATAATATCATCATTTATTCACCCTCAGGTTAGGTATTGGGCTATTTAAAATAAAATAAAATGATGTGACCCCTTTAAACAAAATGCTTTCAATGAATAGAAAATAATAACTGCTTTTAAACAGTCCTGATCTATGAAAAAACTTTGAAGTGAAAATGCAAGGGCCTATTTGTAAAGTTCAAGGAAGACAATAAAGGTTTATTAGATAAATATGACAAGGATAATAGTCAAGGTGCGATACGTAACAATACCGGAACAAGAACTGAACTCAAGGAACTTAAAATACACAAAGATAATTAGCTAAAAGTAGAACAGCTGTGACGATAAGTGTTGGTGTCCATGGTGACTGAAGAGAAACAAACTGAACACGGTGACACTGTTGTGTTTCCTGAAATAAACTGTTTAAAATCTCAATCTACATGGTTGATAAGACTAGAGCCAGCATATGAACAATAACAATAAAATTAGATGCATGACACCCCTATTCATGGATATTTAGGTGAAAGAAGCTATTCTTGTATTAATAGAAAGATTTAGGTAAATCTTAAAACTTATAGAAACTTAGTTACCTAAAACAAATTCTATTACCTCTAATTTTAATTCTAAATTACTTCTAATTCCTCATGTCGGTCCAAACAAACACAGCTATTTTTACAGTGGAACACAAAAGGACAATTTTGAAGGATCTTTATGCAGCTGTTTTCCATCCAATATCTTTTCATAGTCATCATGAAAGCTCCAAAAATGGCATAACAGTAATATAAGAATCCATATAGCCATATCTGTGATAAATTCAAGACTTCTGAAGTAGCTGAAGGGGATGTTAAACACTTGTTTTTATTCACTGATACCATTTCCATAGACTGAAGTTCTGAAAATGCTTTTAAGGTCTGTAGCCAAGGGGAACTTCATGAAAAAAAAATGAAAAAAATTTCATTTTAATTTTTAAATGCATCACTCCATTTAAACGTAGCCTACTCTCTTGCTGTGCTTGGTTGCGGTGTCATTGTGATAGCACTGATCAGGGTAAGCTGAGGTGAGTCCATACACTGGGCTGCATTAGGAATTCATTGTGTTTGTTTAACTCAGGGCTCACGTTTCCCTGCTCTCACTGAGACTGTCACAGAGATAGGGCCATGCAACCAGAAACGCTGTGGGTACAATTGGTCATACTATCCACCTTCACATCCTTAGACTGTTGCTGAGGGAAAGACAAGTGACATTCATGTGGATCCATTCAATATATTATTCACAAGTCTCACATGTGCCACAGAGCTGCAGTTAGATGAAGCTTATTAAATGCACCGTAGTAAAGTTTATACTGGTATTTAGCAGTTGCAACAAGTGGACACAATAACAAGTTGCACTGACACATTCAGACAACAGACTTAAACAGACAATGAAGGTAGTGGTTGAACTGAAGCCTATTCTATTATCCTATTATCTCTTTTTCACAGGTAACAGTGAATATAATAGGCCTATATATATATATATATGAAGAGTTCAGATGCAAAAGCCTCTAAGTGCCATTTGAAATTTTCTTCTAAAATGATCATTTTTATCAAGCTTGTATATTTAAGTTTAGTAATTTCACTTAAATGACAATGAAGATTACCTATTAATTGTCATTTAAGTGAAATTACTGAACTTAAATACTCAAGCTTGATAAAAATGATCATTCTAGAACAAAATTTCAAATGGCACTTAGAGGCTTTTGCATCTGAACTCTTCATATATATATATATATATATATATATTATTGGGGTCAAATCGACTAATCATCTAATGTAAAAGTTAGTCTTTATATTTGCGTGCATATTTGTAGGCTACTGTATATAGCCTACAATATATGTGTGTGTTTACATACATATATATATATATATATATATATATATATATATAGATGCGATTAATAAATGTGACATCACTACAATTGATTTTATTTAATATTTATTTATTTGTCAGTACAGGGTATGTGTCTATACAAAATAAAAACCTACACTGAAAATTATTCACAGGGGTAAAATGTTTGACAACTTGTCCCAGTGATAATCGATATGTGAAATAGAGGAAAATTTGTTTTTTTTATCTATGTATTATTGGTGTCAAATCATTAATCGCATCTTACATAAAAGTTATTGTCTTTATAATAGTTGTGTCTTGTGTGTATACATATAACCTACACTATATCTGTGTGTGTATCACGGTAGAAACACACTTTAATGTTAGATGCGATTAATTGATTTGACAGCATTACAATATATAATATATTATACAATATATATATAATATATTAATGACTCTCCCTCATGTCGTCCCAAGCCCGTTCATCTTTAGAACACAGTTTAAGATATTTTAGATTTAGTATATATATAATATATCATCCAGGTGGATGCTGCACATTGGTGGTGGTTGAGGAGATTCCCCCCTCTATGTGAAGCGCTTTGAGTGTCCAGAAAGGCGCTAAATGTGATGAATTATTATTATTATATAATATATATATATATATATATATATATATATATATATATATATATATATATATATATATATATATGAAGAGTTCAGATGCAAAAGCCTCTAAATGCCATTTGAAATTTTCTTCTTTAATGATGATTTTTATCAAACTTGTATATTTAAGTTCAGTGATTTCACTTAAATGGCAATGATAATTACCTATTAATTGTTATTTAAGTGAAATTACTGAACTTAAATATACAAGTTTGATAAAAATCATCATTAAAGAAGAAAATTTCAAAGGGCATTTAGAGGCTTTTGCATCTGAACTCTTCATATATATATTGTGAGTGTGTGTTTATACAAAAATTCAATTTCAAAAATAAAACCTACACAGACAATTATTCACTGGGGTAAAATGTGTGACAACTTGTCCCAGTGATCTATTTTTTAATGCAGTAAATGCAACCTACTTCCACGACCAAAGTTATAATCGGTACAGTGGAATAGATGTAGGCAACACTCGTCACCTCAAGAGCTCGCGCACCATTTTCCGTTCACACACGCGCGCGTCCACACAGAGACACGTTCTTCTCTCCTTGTGGCCAATCCCACCACCATCATCAGCTGTCAGGCGGATTACCTCAAGCCTGGAGTCGCTTAATGCCTGAATGGTGGTGTTAGTGAGAAGGGAACAATCTAAAGCGAGCGACATTTAGTGCATGTAGTATCCGACAGCACCAGCATCGTCATCTTAGGTCCATGCTGCTGCAGAGACCGAAGCCTTGAGGATCCCCAAGCATCATGTCGGGAGGCGAACACAGGGGAACCACAAAACGCTGAAACAGCAGCACCACCTTCCGCGTTAAGGCGAGCCTGTCGCCGGTGCTCTGGCGTCGGCTGGATCCATAATGCGCGTTAGTCAAGCCTGACACCACCGAGATGCTGCCGGGCTCTATCCAGATAACCGGAGAGGCGCTGTCCTGCGCGGAGGTGAAAGACATCTGCGACAGCCTGAAGGAGAACAGCGTGCGTCTGCTGTCCGTGCGCGGCTGTCAGCTGTCGGACCGAGACTTCGGCCGCGTGTGTCGCGGCGTCGCAGAGTCACACTCCCTCGCTCAGCTCAACCTGAACCTCGGCGTGGTGTCCACCATCGGCCGGACCAAGCATCTGGCAGATGCGCTGAAGGCCAACAGATCCATCCAGACCCTCTTGTGAGTATAATGTACTTTTCTATCAGCGAGCAAGTCACAAGAGACTTGATCGAAGAAAGGAATAGCCAAGTATGGTTAGTTCAATTCTGTCATTAATTACTCACCCTTATGTTGTTCCAAACCCGTAGGACTTTCGCTCATCTTCAGAACACAAATAAAGATCTTTTTAATGAAATCATCTGAGAGATTTCTGTCCCTCCATTGACAGCTACGCAACTACCACTTTGACGCATTAAAAGTTCATAAAGAGATCATAAAACTAATCCACAATTTAGGGGTTTAGTCCAACATTTTTTGAAGAGAGACACTATCGCGTTATATGATGAACAGATTGAATTTACACATCAGTTGATTATGGTAAATGCAAGCATGTTTACTTGATTTGTGAGAAGCAATAAAGTTCATTAATTTAAAGGGTTAGTTCACCCAAAAATGAAAACTATGTCATTAATGACTCTCCCTCATGTCGTCCCAAGCCCGTTCATCTTCAGAACACAGTTTAAGATATTTTAGATTTAGTCTGAGGGCTTCTGTCCCTCTATTGAACATGTATGTACGGTATACTGTCCTTGTCCAGAAAGGATATAAAGACATCATCAAAGTAGTCCATGTGACATCAGTGGGTTAGATACAATGCTTTGAAGCATTTTGGTCCAAAAATAACAAAAACTATGACTATATTAAACATGGACACAGGGCCTAAGCTCGTTGTTTTGGTTCAAGAAAAGGCGGTTGGTGTTTCTTTTTTGGTGCACAGTGACTGACGTCTGTCTAACTCTGCGTAGCATGAAACCCGCTAATAACTTATGATGTCTGTTCGAGCAGGTGCGCGGATGTATGGAAATACATGTTAACAGGCAGATAGGACATCGTACCATTGCATTCAGACCTAAAGCAATGATTGGACAAACATTTATAGTTCTACGTCTTCCACAGACGATATATATATATATATATATGCACTCTCCTAAAGGATTATTAGGGACACAATACTAATACTGTGTTTGACCCCATTTCGCCTTCAAAACTGCCTTATTTCTATGTGGCATTGATTCAACAAGGTGCTGAAAGCATTCTTTAGAAATGTTGGCCCATATTGATAGGATAGCATCTTGCAGTTGATGGAGATTTGTGGGATGCACATCCAGGGCACGAAGCTCCCGTTCCACCACATCCCAAAGATGCTCTATTGGGTTGAGATCTGGTGACTGTGGGGGCCATTTTAGTACAGTCAACTCATTGCCATGTTCAAGAAACCAATGGGCTCTATGCACAGCGTTATTTCCGGTGAAGGATTAAGGATGCTCGATAACTTCCGCCGATCATAGAGTCCAATGCAATACCGAGAATTTAGATTGAATTTTATACTCCATGGTTATACTAATGAAACGTTAGTCACAAAAACAGATAAAACAGACACCCCTCGTTGAGTTTATGCTTCTTTTTAAAATTATATTAAATAAACATAACTATATATAAAATTACATCTAAACGTATGTACGTTTCGTTTCAAAGACGGGAGGACAGTAAATATTGAAGACTCTGCCATAATCCCGTTTTCTGCGGTTTTCCTCCGCTTTAATCTCCACAACCGGAAATGGACGAGCATCCTTACGTCAAATGCGGAACTTATGCATATAGCCCATTTGAAATGATTCGAGCTTTGTGACATGGTGCATTATCCTGCTGGAAGTAGCCATCAGAGGATGGGTACATGGTGGACATAAAGGGATGGACATGGTCAGAAACAATGCTCAGGTAGGCTGTGGCATTTAAACGATGCCCAATTGGCTCTAAGGGGCCTAAAGTGTGCCAAGAAAACATCCCCTACACCATTACACCACCACCAGCCTGCACAGTGGTAACAAGGCATGATGGATCCATGTTCTCATTCTGTTTACACCAAATTCTGACTCTACCATCTGAATGTCTCAACAGAAATCGAGACTCATCAGACCAGGCAACATTTTTCCAGTCTTCAACTGTCCAATTTTGGTGAGCTCTTGCAAATTGTAGCCTCTTTTTCCTATTTGTAGTGGAGATGAGTGGTACCCGGTGGGGTCTTCTGCTGTTGTAGCCCATTCGCTTCAAGGTTGTGTGTGTTGTGGCTTCACAAATGCTTTGCTGCATACCTCGGTTGTAACGAGTGGTTATTTCAGTTAAAGTTGCTCTTCTATCAGCTTGAATCAGTCGGCCCATTCTCCTCTGACCTCTAGCATCAACAAGGCATTTTCGCCCACAGGACTGCCGCATACTGGATGTGTTTCCCTTTTCACACCATTCTTTGTAAACCCTAGAAATGGTTGTGTGTGAAAATCCCAGTAACTGAGCAGATTGTGAAATGCCACGCTCAAAACTGCTTAAATCACCTTTCTTTCCCATTCTGACATTCAGTTTGGAGTTCAGGAGATTGTCTTGACCAGGACCACACCCCTAAATGCATTGAAGCAACTGCCATGTGATTGGTTGATTAGATAATTGCATTAATGAGAAATTGAACAGGTGTTCCTAATAATCCTTTAGGTGAGTGTATATACATTTAGACCACTTAACTTAGTGATTGCTATCAGGATGTGAAGAGACTTTCAACCAGCATAACAAAAAATCTTTCTGGAACAAATCAACTACCCTGACTTTCAATTCTAAACCACCATTTTCTTCCGGGAATACAAATTTAGCACAGACCGTAATGTCCAACTCTGTTCACTTTGTCCCTTATAGTCTCCACGGAAGTCCACTTTTAGATGCAGGACTGGTCACCCTGAATGGAGCCCTCTCCACTCACCCTTCCTTGGTGTCCTTGGATTTGGGGGACTGCATGCTGGGAGATGAGGCCATTCGCATCATTTGTGGCATGCTTCCTCCGGATGGAGCTAAATCGGGTAAAACCTGTGATAAAATGAGATTAACTAAGTAGTAATACATGTTAGTTATGTTAAGTGGAGTATATTACAGTACAAGTATTAATATTTAAAAATGTTACATGATCATCCAATTCAGGGAAAGAAACAACAACAACTAGATAATGTTTTTGTGCCAACATTTTAAGGACCAGATAACTGAAGAAGCATTCTCTTAAAGCAACACTAAGTAAGAATTTTTACCTTAAAATAATGTTTCCAAAATCGTTTCAGTGGTTCATTAAGTTGTAATGGGGTGCCTCCGCTCTGCGGTCCTATATCTGCTATAACCACGCTACGTAAGATTGCAAGATCGATTCGCGTTTCTGTAGTTCTAATGAGGCATAAGAAAACTACAAATATGACTTGCTTTACGTCAAGCCATCATTTTGTTTTTCTTCGTTTCTGATGTCGTGATACATCATACTTTGATGAAATCATGCAACATACTTCATCATTCCAAAGCCGGTGCTGGATAAACAGCGAGCGTGTGTGTGCGACAGTAGGATGCGGTTGGCTTAATTATTTACGACAGCGGTAATGGACAATTCCACTTCCAACCTGTAAGGTGACCGAAGAGGATTAAGTTACTTGGTGTTGCTTTAATGTTACTGGAAGAAAGTTTGTTCATTACTTTGAGAGAATGTTAGGGAAAGTAGCTTTAGATCTAGAAGCATGCTGGGAGCTGTTATGAATCAACAGTGCGATCAATAATACTGCACAGGGCTTAAGGAGCTGACACTGAGTGCTAACCCAGCCATCAGCAGCCAGGGTTGGGCTCGACTGGCCATCGCCGTGGCTCACAGCTCACAGTTACGGGTCCTCAACCTTGACTACAATCCCTTAGGTGAGTGATCTCCTGAGGTATGGAAATGTGCTGGACATGATACACAGATATCGCTAAACTGACAGTTAATTCGATCAGGGATTTGTTGTCAGGCCAATTGAAATGTTGGACATTATACGCTTGGCTTGACACATAAATCTATTTAACACTTAATTCAAAGGGTGCTAGTATTTCCCTGAAGTATAGTGGCAGGTGTAGATATCACAGTGTATATATTAAGACATTTATTTTGCTGACCGTGAATGAAACTGCCAGCCAAGCGTACAAATGTTTCTGCTGGAGAAATGCAGGGTTTGCTCTTTGAAAAGCGCTAGGTTTGCACGTTGGACTCCGAGTCGCTTGTCTCAGCTTTTCCCTCTGCTTGTGGTTTCCAGGGGATCACATCGCTGGGATGTTGGCTGTCTCTGTCGCATCCAGTCGAACTCTTGAAGTTCTGGACCTGGAAGGAACCGGACTCACCAATCAGTCAGCACAGGTACCTTCCAAACTCAGAACCGCTTCATGAAACAAGTCAAGTCACCTTTATTTATAGAACGCTTTTTACAATACAGATTGCTTTACAGAGATAACAGGAAAATAATGCAACAAAGTTTGTTTCTGCTGTTCTGCTGTAGTGTCATAGTCCAGCTTAAGTAAGTTTAGTGATGGTTCATTTATGTTGAAAAAAAGTCCTTAATTTAGTTAATTTATATATATATATACCTGTATTTAGCCGCTCTGTAGAAAACAGTGATGTCATCGTCCAGCACAGTATAGTTCTCATATAATGGTGTCAATGCAGGCAGATCAATAATATTGTTGAGTATTAAATGTTGCCAACTAGAGACAGACCGATTTATCGGCAGGCCGATATTAGGCATTTTCCAAACTATCGGTATCGGCAGTTATAATGGCCGATAAATGAATATTTCAAAATTAAAATAAAAATGGACGAAACGCGCTTCAACCATGGCAACACACGTGTATAACGCGCCACACATCTTGCAACCTGCTGATCCAGTTTGCAGGTAGCTTATAAAGCAATGTAGGGACTAATTATTATTTTATTTATCAGAACTTTAATATATTTAATGTTCCTCTGTTCTGTTGTGACAATAAAAGAAACAAGTTTCTTTTTAAAACGCATTATCATATTATTTTAGTTAAAGCTCATAAATAACTACAAATAACTAATGTTAGGGAAATCTGTTAATGTTTTGTTGCGCGTTTCTGTGAAAAATAAAAATATCGGCCGAAATATCGGAATATCGGATTTTAAAACCAACAAATATTTGTATCGGCCTTCAAAAACCTTTATCGGTCGGGCTCTATTCCCAACTAATCAAGCCAAAAGCCAAAGACGACAGTGACGAGGAACCCAAACTCCATCAGTGACAGAATGGAGAAAAAAAAACCTGGGGAGAAACCAGCAGTAGCACCTCAATGCAGCACATGAGATCCACGGGGGAGGAGTCGGATCAAGATTAGGAATCGGGGGCGGAGTTGGGTAGGTTTAGGTGTATGAAAGTTCTGGATCTCGAAACCAGACTCAGTTGGGCCAGTTCTCCTCTGGCCAATGAGCGAACAGTGTATGATTATGATTCAGGCAGCATTACAGGTCAGATTGGATTGAAACATAGTTGTTTTTAAATATATTTTGTTATTGTTGTTGGTTAATATTTACATTATTATTTTTACATTACATTATTACACTCACCTAAAGGATTATTAGGAACACCTGTTCAATTATCTAATCAACCAATCACATGGCAGTTGCTTCAATGCATTTAGGGGTGTGGTCCTGGTCAAGACAATCTCCTGAACTCCAAACTGAACGTCAGAATGGGAAAGAAAGGTGATTTAAGCAATTTTGAGTGTGGCATGGTTGTTGGTGTCTGAGTATTTCACAATCTGCTCAGTTACTGGGATTTTCACGCACAACCATTTCTAGGGTTTACAAAGAATGGTGTGAAAAGGGAAAAACATCCAGTATGCGGCAGTCCTGTGGGCGAAAATGCCTTGTTGATGCTAGAGGTCAGAGGAGAATGGGCCGACTGATTCAAGCTGATAGAAGAGCAACTTTGACTGAAATAACCACTCGTTACAACCGAGGTATGCAGCAAAGCATTTGTGAAGCCACAACACGCACAACCTTAGAGGTGGATGTGTCACGATATGAGAAATCAGGAATCGTGGATGCACTTGCAGGTGAAGGTGAATTTAATGAAACAACAAACAAACACAAGCTACAAATCAAAACTCCCTCAAGGGGAAAACGGAAATAACACAGACCATGAACATAAACTCTAGGAACTGGTTACTTGGACAAACGAACCAACACTGAACTGCAAACACAACAGAGACTAAATAGGGAACAAACACAGAAGGCTAATGAACAGGACAGGTGGGACAAATGAACCAATAATCAGATAACAAGGGGGTAGGGTTGGGTATCGAGATCGAGTATCGATTGGAACCGAGACTAACTTTTCGTTTTTCCCGGAATCGTTCAAAAGTTAAAATTTCGATTCCTAGTTTCAATGTTCACAGTCCGCCGAGCGGAAGAAGAAACCGCTGAACAACACCAACGAAGAAGCGTCTACCAGAAGTGTGGCATAACCGCGCGAGTCGAACATTAGTAGCTTACGTTGGCGATCCAAAGTGTGGCTTCACTTTTCTAAAAATAACGAAATCTCGGTAAAATGCAAAATTTGTGACAAAAGGAGTATTTTTACAGAAGGAGTATTTCCTTCAGAAAGGATTATTTCCTTCAGAAAGAGCGTTGTTTAACAAGGTTAGCTAAACTTTTTTGACCCTGCCTCTTAAAAGAATCGGAATCGAGAATCGTTAGGAACCGGAATCGAAACAAGGAATCGCAATCGGAATCAGAATCGTTCAAATTCAAACGATACCCAACCCTACAAGGGGGAGGGACTAGACAATGACAAGAGCACATGGCCCTAAATAACAAAACACCCATGTGCATCCCAAGACAGGACAGGCATGTGACAGGATGGGCTACAACGACAGAAGACCCCACCGGGTACCACTCATCTCCACTACAAATAGGAAAAAGAGGCTACAATTCACAAGAGCTCACCAAAATTGGACAGTTGAAGACTGGAAAAATGTTGCCTGGTCTGATGACTCTCGATTTCTGTTGAGACATTCAGATGGTAGAGTCAGAATTTGGCGTAAACAGAATGAGAACATGGATCCATCATGCCTTGTTACCACTGTGCAGGCTGGTGGTGGTGGTGTAATGGTGTGCGGGATGTTTTCTTGGCACACTTTAGGCCCCTTAGTGCCAATTGGTTATAGTTTAACTATATAGGTCAAACACAGTATTAGTATGGTGTTCCTAATAATCATTTAGGTGAGGATTAAAGGGTTAGTTCACCCAAAAATGAAAATTCTTTCAGTATTTACTCACCCTCATGTTGTTCCAACCCCGTAAGACCTTCGTTCATCTTCGGAACACAAATTAAGATATTTAAGATATTAAGATCGCTCCTGCATACTAGTCCATAGGCTTCTTGAGGGACTGGCTCTTGCTGTCCTCGAAAAGTCATTAAAGACATCGTTAAAATAGTCCAAGTGACTACAGGGGCTCAATCTAAGGTTTATCAAACGACGGGAACACTTTTGTGCGCAAAAAAACAACAAAATAACGACTTTATTTCAACTATTCGTTTATTTCGAGTCAGGTTACTAGTTTAATAGCGTAAGCTTCTGTTATTGTACGTCACACGCATCACACACATGACCAGCGGCGGCCAATAGTGAGCCTACGTGTGACGTAGCTCTACGCTATCACACTACGTTAACTGACTACAGGCCCATAGAGAAGGAAGTGAATAGTTGAAATAAAGTCGTTATTTTTGTTTGTTTTTGCGCACAAAAAGTATTCTCGTCGTTTGATAAAGTTAAGATTGAGCCACTGTAGTCACTTGGACTATTTTAATAATGTCTTTAATGACTTTTCGAGGCCGGCGAGTTTCAATCCCTCAAGAAGCCTATGGATTCCAATGGTTCCAAGATGGCGGCGGTTTTGATGCATGCTTGCGACATCTAGTGTATACATCTATGACACACACCTATCACCTGCAGGTTTAGATGGTGATTGCCAATTTACTTTATTGATCAATGGAATGCAGTCTTGGTGAGCAGAATGACGATGAAAAATTAAAAAAAAAAATTGCAAACTTTTGAATGGTACAGTGAAAATGTCTTGAGAATATCCTGATGACAGACTATTCTTCAAATTTCCACTGAAAGAAATGATGGGAGTAAATAATGAGAATTTTTATGTTTGGGTGAATTCTATTAATCTAGAACACCATATGATATTTATTTGCACTCCAAAACGTGTATAAATGCCTATTAGAAAAAAGTTATAAAATAACCTGCCATGGAGTTCACTTTGATTTCTTCTACTTCAACCAAATGAATCAGTGATGAATGATGTGTGATGCATACAAGGTAATCTGTGCAGTGGCTACATTAATTTTGCAATTGAAAGGAGATTGGGCATGTAGATCGGATATGCACTTCATAAACCAGATGAGTAATCCTAAACCTTTTCCTATCACCACCTGCAGAAAAATAGCCCAGTGGAATGGATTAAGGACAACTTTAAGCCATAATACCCCTGTCATCCTCATCATGGTATTATCTTTCTTCTATGAAGCACTAAATGAGTTGTTATGTGTTTCATGGAAGAAAGCAAACACCACAGGGTCAATACAACATGACCTGTGACATCAGTTGATGGATAAACTAGTTCTTACTTTAAAAACCTTCTCTGCATCCTTTGGGACTGTAGAAAGGAGGTATAATTAGAGGGTTTTTTATCTTCATAATTCTCCACTAGAGGGCAAGGTTGTACAGAACATTTCTTATTTGTGATCTCCGTGTTTGTGATCCTCTCATGAAGGCTGTAATTATAACGGTTTGGACCTTTGTCCTGAAAACACACCATGAAATCTTTGATAGCTCCTCATCTCTCTTGATGCTATTGAATGGTAAAGTGGTTGCAGAATCTCAGCGGGACTTCCGGGTATTTGTGCTTTGATCACAGGAATACATTACATTTTACAATATGATCAAATGAAAAGGTTATTTTAAACTGTAATAATATTTCAGTCATCTGTATCATGATCATTAAGTATTCGGACATTGTTCTGATTTGATGATAATGTGGAGCAACACAACCTTTTATGCAAATGACTGCAGAAATGGACAGCGTAAAGGCGTAGTGTAATTCGTTTCAATAGGAATCCACGAGAGAGAAGACACTGACTTTACAGGTCATAAACTATATAAACGAAAGTGTTGGGAGACCTGGTCATTACACCAACAGGTAATGTAAAACAAAGCACAGACCGTTTAATAAGAAGATACTTTATAAAGACAGTCCACTTCATGTAAACAGGCAGGAGCCATCTTTGGAAAACAGTCTCGACAAGTCGAACCACGAACACAGTGCCAAGTGAGCTGAACTGTATGAAGTTCAGCGAACTTCTGAACTATATGAACGCCATTCAGGGATCGATTTATCGAGATTGTTTTCCAAAGATGGCTTGTCTGTATACACAAAGTGTACTGTCTTTATAGCGTATCTTCTTATTAAACGGTCTGTACACTTACAAAGTTCTCAATGCTTCGGTTTGCATGTATGGAGCCTCATTATGTTACTGGGGATATTTTGAGCCTTGTTAGTGCTATAAACTAGCGATTTCTTTTTACTTATTAACCCTCAGGTGCTCTTCGGTCATTTCTGACCGAAAAATTTTCTGTTTTGAAATTTTAAAAATCACAGCTTCATCGGAATGTTACGAAACTTGGTGACTTTTATGGCATTATGTATGTGAACACACCAAAAAAAAAAATTGAGGTCATGATCTGAGCAGGCTAAGTGGTCGTAAAAAAATAGTCACACTTGTGCTCTTCGGTCAAAAATGACCGACCCATAGGAAATTAATGGGAAATTGACAAAAACATAAAAACTTTGAGAATTTTTGTGTGTACAATCTACAAATCGGCCACAATGCAGAAAAAAAGTGCTCAGCATTGAAGGGATGACACTCTAAAACATCAAGAGTGCAAAACAGACATACCCACCCCTACGCACACACACACTTTTATACACAAAAACACCAATAAATTGTGATTAAAGAAATCTGTTTTGAATATTTAAAAATCACAGCTTCTTCAGAAAATTACGAAACTTGGTGACTTTTATGGCATTGGGTATGTGAACACACAAAAAAATGAGGTCATGATTCGAGCTATTTAAGTGGTCGTAAAAAATGAGTCACACTTTTGCTCTTCTGTCAAAAATGACGACCCATAGGAAATGAATGGGAAATTGACAAAAAAAAAAAATTCTCTGAATTTTTGTATGTACAATCGACAAAACGGCCACAATTCTAAAAAAAAAGCACACCGCAGGAAAGTGGTGACACTCTACAACATCTAGAGTGCAAAACAGACACACCCACACACACACACACACACATACAAACACACTTTTATACACATACACACCAATAAATTTTGATTACAAAAAGTATATTTTGAATTTTTTAAAAATCACAGCTTCATCGCGATGTTACGAAACTTCGTGACTTTTATGGCATTATGTATGTGAACACACAAAAAAATTGAGGTCATGATCCGAGCAGGCTAAGTGGTCGTAAAAAAATAGTCACACTTGTGCTCTTCGGTCAAAAATGACCGACCCATAGGAAATTAATGGGAAATTGACAAAAACATAAAAACTTTGAGAATTTTTGTGTGTACAATCTACAAATCGGCCACAATGCAGAAAAAAAGTGCTCAGCATTGAAGGGGTGACACTCTAAAACATCAAGAGTGCAAAACAGACATACCCACCCCTACACACACACACACACACTTTTATACACAAAAACACCAATAAATTGTGATTAAAGAAATCTGTTTTGAATATTTAAAAATCACAGCTTCTTCAGAAAATTACGAAACTTGGTGACTTTTATGGCATTGGGTATGTGAACACACAAAAAAAATGAGGTCATGATTTGAGCTATTTAAGTGGTCGTAAAAAATGAGTCACACTTTTGCTCTTCTGTCAAAAATGACAACCCATAGGAAATGAATGGGAAAGTGACAAAAAAAAAAAAGTTCTCTGAATTTTTGTATGTACAATCGACAAAACGGCCACAATTCTAAAAAAAAAAGCACACCGCAGGAAAGTGGTGACACTCTACAACATCTAGAGTGCAAAACAGACACACCCACCAACACACACACATACAAACACACTTTTATACACATACACACCAATAAATTTTGATTACAAAAAGTATATTTAGAATTTTTAAAAATCACAGCTTCATCGCAATGTTACGAAACTTCGTGACTTCTATGGCATTATGTATGTGAACACACAAAAAATTGAGGTCATGATCCGAGCATGCTAAGTGGTCTTAAAAAAAATAGTCACACTTGTGGTCTTTGGTCAAAAATGACCCCCATAGGAAATGAATGGGAAATTCTAAAAAAATGGAAAAAAAATTGTGAATTTTGTTTGTCAATTTTTTTTTTAAAAGAAATAGTTTTTGAAATTGTTTCAACTATATATTCAAATCCACCAACAACAACAACAACAACAAAAAGTGTTCATAAACAGCTGGGGAATTCGCATGCCTCTCCATAGAGAGCTGTACATGTCATCTAGTGGTTACACCATGATTCTACGCTTTAACTCTATACTGTAACCAGATGGTGCTAATGTTCTTAAAAAAATATTTTTTTTTCTGAAGGCCTAGACTCTATATTAAACTAAAATACTGCATTAATATTTTTTTGAAAAAAATATATATATATATATATATATATATATATATATATATATATATATATATAGAAAAATATATATATTTTTCCATGGCAAAAATAAACCATAAATATTGCATAAATATTAATAAATTCAATTAAATTGTCTCAAAATACTAAATTAAAAAGAATAAATATTATAGAACAAAAATAAATTGCATTGGTTTTACTGGGATGGCGAAAGTTTCATTTTTATGTGTCCGGTCACTTTTGACCGGGAAGATAACAAGTGTGACTCCGAAACGAAGAACACCTGAGGGTTAAATGCCCCCATTACTAACATTATACTCTAAACAGTTTTTAGAGATAAAACTCTTTACATTCGACTATCATGAAAACAAATCTCAGAGAACGGTCGACTAGGTACCGATGTTTTATTAGACCAAAAGTTCATTTTTCGCCAGAGTTGTCCTTTAAAGCTGCACTGAAACTGCAATTTGGACCTTTAACACGTTGAAGTCCACTATATGGAGAAAAGTCCTTTAATATTCACCTCAAAAACCTTCATTTCTTTTCAACTGAAGAAAGAAAGACATGAACATCTTGGATGACGTGGGACTGAGGAAATTTGAATTCTGAAGTGAACTAATTAATTTCCTCCCAGTTTTGGGCCCACATTCATTTTCCTCATGCCTTTCCTTGTTCCTCTGTGATCAGATCTTCCTAGACATGGTGGAGAACTACCCCACCAGCCTGCGCGTCCTGGTTCTGGCGGAGAACGACATCAGCCCGGAGCTGCAGCAGCAGATCTCGGATCTCCTCTCCGAAGGCGAGGAAGAGGAAGATAAGGACGGAGAGGCTCGCGGGAGCTCGGTGACCCCCAGGGAGAAACCCAACTGGGTTCCCCACAGCAGTAAGGGCTGACCCAGCCTCTCTCTCTCAGCCTGTTCTCTTTGCTTCAAGACTGTCTCACTTAGATTCCCCGCTTTCTTTTCCCCTTTTTGTTTGTGGATGACTTTCCTGCAGTAACTGGTTCTAAGAGGCTGGGCCAAAAGGGAAGTACAGACATTCACATTTCTCATGCATTATTTAGGAGAGATCGTTTACTACTTACGAAATAGAAATTTGAATTTTCGTATAATGACCAAGTTGTGAGTTCTCTGTCCTGTATGTACTGAAGTCTTTAGACTTTTAGGTTATTATTAGTAAAGATACATGTTAAAGGAAGAGTTCAGCCAGAAATCATCATTCTGTCATCGCTCAGCTTCATGCCGCTTTATGACTTATTACACAAAAATGTGAATTTTGGATGCATATCCTGACCATTCCTTTCCATATAATTAAATTTGAAATGGGCACTGGAGATGTCAAGCTCCAAAATGCACCTTAAAAGTGTCAAACAAGTACTCCATATCAGTACAATCAATAGGCCCTGTTTACACCTGGTATTAAAGGGATAGTTCACTTTGAAATTAATTTTTGGTATGTTTTATATTATCTCAAGGGCATCCAAGGTGTTGGTGTCTTTCAATTTTGATATTTTTAGGTCAAACCGTTTTTGTCTGTCAGTCATATAATGGAGGTCTATGGTCACCACCTCAAAGAGCATGCACAGAGAAATCCAAATTAAACATGATTTAATGACTCATAAATGTAAGTACACATTGATGGCCTAAGACACGAAACGAGCGGTTTGTGTGAGAAAACGAGCAGTATAACGAACACAGCCATATCCAAGTGATCTGAGGCCGCGGGCACTTCGGTCTGCGCAAGCACCGGATCACTTGCATGCGTGTACATCACTCATTGTTTACACAGATATTTCGGAAGTGTTACCTTTCATTGAGAAGATCTAAACATACAGGAAATCACAATGGAAGACGAATTTGATATATCAACAGACAACGTTGAATTTTTTTCGCAACCGCGAGCGAGATCACTTGGACGTGGCTGTGGTTACAAGAGGTAAAAACGATATAAATACTGTTCGTTTTCTCACACTAACCGCTCGTTTCGTGTCTTAGGCCATCAATGTGTACTTACATTTATGAGTCATTAAATCATGTTTAATCTGGACTTCTCTGTGCATGCTCTTTGAGGTGGTGACCATAGACCTGCATTATATGACTGACACACAAGAACGGTTTGACCTAAAAATATCAAAATTGAAACTACTGCGGAAACAAAGACACCTACATCTTGGATGCCCTTGAGGTAAGATAAAACATACCAAAAAATTAATTTCAAAGCGAACTATCCCTTTAAGATGCGTTTTGGTCAATCGGGTCACAAGTGGACGACGCTAAATACAGGTATAAACAGGGTTTAAAACGTTTTAATCTTGTCCACTTTCAACCACTTCCAGAGGTGATCGAAAACTCATCAGACCGGATTGCTTTTGTAGTGTAAACACTCATGTGATCAAATGTGTTCAAACAGCCACAAAAGACCGTCTTCTCTGCATCTACTGAACTACTCCATAAACATTATGGAAGAGCACTCGCCAGACGGGATTTAAACTTTATCGGCTGAAGACCCAAGTATGAAAAACACACCAAGCACAATGTTCTCTCACCATTCCTGATTTCTAACACACACTCGCAGCATTTGGCTGGTCTTGCGGTTGTCAGAGCCGAAACTAAAGCTGACGCTCTGTGTGTTTTTCCGTTGTCTCCGGTCACGTTCATTTGTAAATTGCATGAGCTCGTCCATTAGATCGAAAAAGCGGAAAAAGTCCATATATTTACAAACCCATTGACCAACCCTCGAAGAAATCAGGACAGAAGTGGTTGAAAGTCGACAAAAGAGACGATAAACACCAGGTGTAAACTCGTGATCCGATCGACCAAAACACAAATACCAGGTGTAAACAGGGCCAATGATGTCAATGCCACATTTTTATAGTCCACATGACTTTTAAAGTCAATTTCAGAGCTTAGGCAAGATGATATTAAGAAGGAAAGCTAATTTGTTCCACACTGATTTGGCTTATGGTACACAAGATGGGACTACTTTTATGGTGCATCTGAAAGATATTTTGGAGCCTAAAAGACCCAGTCCCAGTCAGTAAGATTTTTTTTTTTTGTAAAGAAATGACTACATGACTTTTACACTGTAACACAATTCTTTCAAATAAATGCTGTTTGTTTGCTCTTTCTAATCATCAAAGAATCCTGAAAACATTAAAAATATTAAGCAGCATGAATGCTTAAACATTGATAATGATAAGAAATATTTCTTGAGCAGCAAAATCAGCATATTTTAATGATTTCTGAAGGATCATGTGACACTGAAGACTGGGGTAATGATGCTGAAAATTCAGCTTTGATAGCTTTTAATTAGAGCCAGAATGATATATCGGCCAATATTAGGCATTTTCCAAACTATCGGTATCGGCAGTTATAATGGCCGATAAATGAATATTATTAAAAATAAAATAAAAACGGACGAAACACGCTTCAACCATGTCATGAGTGTTGGAGATGTGTAGTTTGTCCACCAGAGGGCACTCTACACCGTTCCTGTTGACAACACAGGTTGAGTTGGGCACGATACATACATTGCTTGAATAACAATTAAAAGAACATCCCCATCAGTTCTCTTAACTCAAATAAGCATGACAAAATTTGTGACTATCATGTCCAGTTTAAATAAATAAATAAATAAATAAAATATCGGCCGATATATCGGATTTTAAATCCCAAAAATATTTGTATCGGTATCGGCCTTTAAAATCCTTTATCGGTCGGGCTCTACCTTTAATATATTGCAATATTAAATTGCAACAATTGTTTTACTGTATTTTGATCAAATAAATGCAGCTTTAGTATGATATTCTCAAAAACAGAGAAAAAAAAAATCTTACTGACCTCAAACTTTGCTAGTGCTAAGGGCGGCCAGGATATTCTCCAAAAATACACCGGACAAGAATGTGAACTATCCCTGCGAGGAAGAACCTTTAGTAGACTAAGATCTGGAGTAGCCTTTTCCTGTCCTCTTCATACGTTTCAAACATTTACCAAATTGTCTCTGACCCTTCCAGACTCTTCCAGCTCCCAGATGGTCCTGATGACATCAGGCCTGGGCGAGAGCTTTCTGGCAGAGACAGAGATGTGACACTGGAGCTGTTGTGCTCGACCACTGCAAGAGCGCACGTCTCACACCGCATGACCTGTAGCATTTAGCGCAAGACGCTTCCGAGCTGGAACAAAAACCTTAAAACACCAAGTGACTTATAATACGCAATAGTGAATTATTATTTATTTTACAGATGTACAGTCTATTTATAAATGAGTATTTAACCGATAAGAGTATACTCTGTTAGATGAGCTGTATAGGGTTGATGTGATGGCCTGATGCCTGAATAAATCAGTTTACATCTTTTTAAATGCTTTTTCCTCTGATTTTTGTTTTGTTTGTTCTTGTTGTGTCTGACCTGACAATTCACAAAATATTGTGATAAGAACTACATTAAAGTGATGGTTAGCATTGAATGGCTTTATAGTTTAGTTATTACACATCCCAGACAGCAACAGTGTCGGCCCAGATCCGGGCCACATACACTGTAAAAAAGATTTTCAAGATTTGTTATCACAACATATTTTCTTTTGTCAAATCAACTTTATAATAATTTATTTAGTTGAGATAACTTATTATTTTGAGTTTCTGATGATTAAATTAATCTCCTTCATTTTCCAGTTCAATCAACTTGAAATTTTAAGGCAACCCAGGTTACTTACTTTTTTAAGTTAAACCAACAATATTTTTTTTACAGTGTAGTTATCACAACATTTTTTCTTTTGTCAAATCAACTTAAATAATTTGTTTAGTTCAGATAACATATAACTTTGAGTTTCTGATGATTAAATTAATCTCATTCATTGTATTAACTCACTTTTTCCAGTTCAATCAACTTAAAATTTCAAGGCAACCCAGGTTACTTACTTTGTTAAGTTAAACCAACAATATTTTTACAGTGTAGTAATCACACATTTTTTCACACACGACGCACAGAAAGACACGCGCCAGTGTTGAGTTCGAACAATAACATGTACATTTATGCAAAAATGTCAGTTTTGTCGAGTATCCTCACAATAACTTTCTTAAATGAGTTAAATAAAATCTTAAATTGAAATAAATGGTGGTGAGAGAATGAGATGAGTGAGATCCTGTCGGCAACGGCAGATCTTAAAGTGACAGGAGCCATTAATTCTGTCTGTCAGTAAAGTTAACCTAAACAGTCCCTCCAGGATTTCACGATTTTTTTTTGTGATTTTTGCGATCAAAATGACTGATTTTGTGGTGGTAATTTACAAAAATTTGTGAAAAAATTTGCGACATTTATATATAATATTTACCATAATAGTTTTCAGTCCTTCCAGAAAAACGCAGAGTTTTTTTGTGATTGTTGCGGGCAAAAATTGATTGATTACGCGGCCCGTTTTCTTTTAAAATGCAATGGAATATGCGGGATATTTATGCAATGAAATTGCAGGAATTTGCAAAAATTGAGGGAACTTGCAAAAATTGCGGTTTGATGAAAAAGAGAAAGAGAAAAAATGATTCCCCCAACATCGTGTTCTCACTAGGCTAATGTAAGAGTCATTTCTTATTACTTCCTTTGATAAGCAAGCATACTACATCATAGAAAGTGCTGGGAATGTTTAATTTCTCATCTTGTTTTATTTCAGACTGTAACGAGTGTAAATAAGGTGTGGCCCCTTTAAGAGCTGTGCGCTCCCTGTTGAACTCTCTGCAGTGTTATATGTGCGCCTTGAACACCCCATGTGTGCGGGTAATTTCTGTTTGATGCTACACTTCTTTTATCTTATGTTGTTTATTAAGTAACGATGTTACGGTAGAATGTGTGAGACAGTTATACGAGTTCGATTTGTGAGATGTCAATCGCCTCCGTGAGTCTGTCTGGCGTCGCGTAATTGCGTCACTTCATAACGTTCCCATGGAAACAGGGGGAAATGGCTGCTCTTGTGTGAAGCAAACGCAACATTTTTCAACTTTCTGCTAAGATACATGTGACTTTTTTGCAACTAGGATTATGAAATTATGCAAACCCCGCATATTTTGCACGGAAATCGGCAATTTATGCGGCGAAAGTGCGGCGTATTTGAAAAAATGCAGACTTTGAAGACTTTGGCTGATTTTGCATTGAATTCAGCGATCGCATAATCGCGTTTTTCTGGAGGGACTGCCTAAAGAACAGAGACAATTACTAACTGCTCTTGACTAAAGAATGCTTGTAGCTTTGATAAGGATTGATTTATATTTAATTTATAATTTATGTAGTGCAGACTGTTTTATAACCGTTTTCAATTTCGGTATGGTACAGGTAAATGACATTTATTATGGGTTTAAGTGAGGATTGCTTTAAGTTTAGTTAAATTAAAAGTTTTTTTTTTATATTTTTTGAAGCCTAATGTTTAAAATTTGGGGCAAATCATTTATCGAGACATCAGTAGGCTTAGCTATAATATTAGTGATACTGGTATTTATTCATAAAAATATGGCATTAAGATATAGCTGTAATATATACTTGGTGCCATTGAAGATAAGTCCAAAAAAATACAAATCGCATAAAACACTGCCAATGAAAAAAAAAAAAAATGAAAAAAAGATGGACAAGATAAAACTTCATTTCATGTTGCTGATTATATTTATAGAAACAATAGTGTATTGCAAAATGATAGATTATATTCTATATCAAACATTAGTGGATTTAAAGCCAATAATTATATCCCTTAAAACTCATCTTTGATCACCGAAATGACATATTTAAACATTTTCTTTCCTTGATTATTCATGCCTTAAAATAGCTTGAATGTAACTACACCCTTGCCGCATTTAGTACACCCTACACGGTTCTATGAATATGCAAATTAGCCCCGCCTCCACTCACTCACACGTTGATCTGATTGGTTACAAGGTATTTTGTGACCTCAGAAACACCGGCTATTTCAAACAGTGTTTTTTTTTTTTTTTTCACTGCAGTTTTAATGAAAAAATACTAAACCTAAGAATATTAAAAACACCACATGGACATTTAAACAACGCTTGATTTTCACCACAGGGGGACTTTAAGATTAATTTATGCATTATACTGATATATTTACTTACTTTTTTAGTAACTTATCCAATACTATCATGGGTAATGTAGATTTTTAGTTCAAATTCAGCTGTTAAACATTATATTATTTAAAAAAATAAAGTTGAAGTCATGTGGGCTGATGGCAACAAACATATGGAATAAATGAACAACCTAGAGATAGAAATCACAGCGGAAGTGTCTATATTCGCCATAATCCATGGCAATTCTGTAATATGAGTCTGCTCATCCAGTGTCAATTGTTTTCTAATGAATTCAATTAAGTGAAATTATTAATAATTTAAACTCAAATAAATTAATGTATTTATTTATTTGTTTATAAGCCACGTAATAAGTGACTTGCCATTGTAAATGATTGTACATGATTTGTTATATATTTGCTGGCACACGTTGTATGATCCTGTCTCTCCAGTGAACACCTGTCTGTTTCCATTAGGTGTGTGTGTGTGTGTGTGTGTGTGTGCTTCAGAGGGGTGTCTGATGTCCTAATGCTGTTTGATGCCACCATCTTTTCACAGTCTCTCTCCTTCATTTGGATTCAGGCAGTCGTGCGGCGTGAATACGACACTCCTACCAGGAATACATCCAAGCATAAAAGTGTGGTGGCGCAGTGAAAAAAGGCAGACATTACCATTACAGTCACATCAGCGTCACGTCTCAGCGCTTCGGTACGGTTACAGCGGCTCCTGTGCGAAGATGATTATGTTGTTTATACCATTTTGAACAACTGCGATCCACAATTAAGTCTTCCCAGATCCCTGTGCTTCATGCATTTTTAACCTGCACTTTCTCTTCTGCACAGCGGGGTGATATGTTAAAAGCCTGCTGTTTTTCGGAGGAAATCGAGCAGTTTTTGAGCATTTCAGATGCAGTTGCAGCACGAGGGTATTAAAAGCGTTTGTGTCGAGTCAATAATTGAATCCACAGCACAGGGGTTCCAGTGTAATGTGGCGTTCAGACGCTTTGTTGTGCCGCTCGCAGCCAAGACTTATTTACACAGCACCTTTCCTTTTATGATAAGAGTCTGGCCAGAGCATATCATCTTACAACACTGTGTGTATTTGTATGATACGTATGTGTATATATACACTCACCTAAAGGATTATTAGGAACACCTGTTCAATTATCTAATCAACCAATCACATGGCAGATGCTTCAATGCATTTAGGGGTGTGGTCCTGGTCAAGACAATCTCCTGAACTCCAAACTGAATGCCAGAATGGGAAAGGAAGGTGATTTAAGCAGTTTTGAGCGTGGCATTTCACAATCTGCTCAGTTACTGGGATTTTCACGCACAACCATTTCTAGGGTTTACAAAGAATGGTGTGAAAAGGGAAAAACATCCAGTATGCGGCAGTCCTGTGGGCGAAAATGCCTTGTTGATGCTAGAGGTCAGAGGAGAATGGGCCGACTGGTTCAAGCTGATAGAAGAGCAACTTTGACTGAAATAACCACTCGTTACAACCGAGGTATGCAGCAAAGCATTTGTGAAGTCACAACACGCACAACCTTGAGGCGGATGGGCTACAACAGCACACGACCCCACCGGGTACCACTCATCTCCACTACAAATAGGACAAAGAGGCTACAATTTGCAAGAGTTCACCAAAATTGGACAGTTGAAGACTGGAAAAATGTTGCCTGGTCTGATGAGTCTCGTAATAATCCTAATAATCCTTTAGGCGAGTGTATACAGTATATACCCATCTGTACATGTATATGGAATACCATACAAATACATAGTTTATTTGTGGTTGTAACTAGTAATAAACAGTAATATTTACAAATAATATGCTAAAAAAAATTAAGCTTTTTGATTAAGAGTCATTCATTTTTAAATCAGATTCACTATTAAAATCATAAAAATTGCTTAAAAAGTTAGTTAATTTTATATTGCCAACAATTTTTTTTATTTATTAATCATATTTGTGGGGACTCTCCATAGACATAATGGTTGTGCATTTGAGCCCGTTCTCATCCCAAAGCGCCATATAGGACGCTTTTGCAAAAGCGTAAATATCCAACGCACATGGCACCCTTTAACGTGAAATGAGACGCAGATATATTTGGGCAGAAGGCGCCCCCTAGTGGTCTAACCCTTACCCTACACCATACCTAAACTTAACCATAACCGAAGCGTCTCATTACGCTTTTGCAAAAGCGTCCTATATGGCGCTTTGGGATGAGAATGCGTTGTGCATTTTTACATTTTCCACAAAAAAAAAAAATCTCATTCTGTATGATTAATAAGCTTATTTGGACCTCAATTCAGGGCCCCACATGAGTCTGTGTGCATTCAGCTTGAAGTCCCTCGGTTTTATAAGATATGTTTTCACGTACTATGATATCTACTGTTCCCTTCTATGACTTTGACTAAGCAGCTCTCTATTTCCGGCCAGGGATCGAATGCGGAAACGGACACCCGGTATAGTCGTGTCTATTTCCTCTCTCATACAGCGGCTGCCAGGAAAGCCAAATAATAAGGAAGGAGATCATTGTCTATAATTAATGAACGGCCTCCGATCAATCTGCCGAGCTGCTAAAGGACTGAGACAAATGGAAGGCCAATTTTCCAGTGGGTAATGCAGTAATGAATCCTCTTCACTGACAGGAGTATGCTAAAGGATTCTGCATGATGAAATACTCATTAGTCCAAACTATATAAGAAAACGAGATGGAAATGAAATGAGATCTGAGTGAACAAAATGTCTGGAGTTATCGCGAGTCTTTCTGCAGGTTACGTTGACACGCCAGCGGATCGTGAGGAGTAGGATATCTCTCATTAGTCATTGAATCATTGAATCATGAATTCAACCAAACACGTTAACTTTATTCAGGATTGAAACGCTTCTGTGTGTTCTTCGAAGACGCGATGCTGGCGTTTTCATTGGAAGAGCAAACATTGTAGAATTGTACTAAAATCGCTGGTGTTTCTGACGTCACAAACTACCTTGTAAGCAATCAGATCAACGTGTGATCGTCCACGAGAGGATCTCTGAGCTGGAGTGAGTGAGTGGAGGCGGGGCTCATTTGCATATTCATAGAATCCAGTACACTAAACGAGGCAAGGGGGTAGAGTTACATTCAAACTATTTTAAGCCATGAAGACATGGAAAAAACTTTTAAATATCTCATTTTGGTGATCAAAGATGAGTATTAAGGGATACAGTTATTGCCTACAGGACTTGAAGTGTATTGTCCGTCACTTAAACGGGCGCATCTGAGGCAGTAAATGCATCAACCTACAGATTATAAAGTTTACTGTGGCTAACCAAGAGCTATAGAGCTATTTTAAGACATGGCAGGTTTTTTTCCACAGGGGAAAACATTTAAACATTTATTGTCATTTTTGTTATCAATGGTGAGTTTTAAGGAATAATTATTGACATGGGGACTTTAATTATTAGACAAAATCCTTTGCTATTACAAAAGAAAGATGTTTTTCATGGTGAGCTTGTCAACCATGTTGTAATCAAACTGTTTGCCACTTCATACATCAATTAAGTGCTACACTTTAAGTGACTCAGATAGTCAATGGTTTTTGGGCTGTTTTGCAAAAAAAAAAAAAATCATGATTTGTTATCATAACGTTTTTTCTTCTGTCAAATCAACTTTTTAATTGCAATAATTTATGTGGTTCAGATAACAATATTTTTAGTGTCTGATTATTAAATAAATCTCCATTGTATTAACTCAATTTTTCAATTTCAATGAACTTAAAGTTAAGGCAATCAGGTTACTTCATTTTTTTAGTTAAACCAACAATATTTTTGTACAGTGTTTAAAAGACTTCTTAGAATGTTTTTTTTTTCAGATATTTGTGTAAATTTCTCAGTATATTTTTTTATTATAAATCTACTATATATATATATATATATATATATATATATATATATATATATATACTGTATATTGCAGGGATTTTTTCCCTAATCTGTTTTAATGGTATTTAAAAAGATAAAACATAACTACATTTGTTAAAAAAAATAAAAAAAATAAAATAAAGATGGTATTGAATTAAATAGCTCCTTCCTACGGAGGCGTATTGCATTCACTTGAAGAAAAAAAATCTACTCTGTTTTTCTGAATTAACGAGTTAATTTTTCATGAGAAAAAAAATTTGCTCTGTTTTTCTGAATTAATGAGTTAATTTTTCATGAGAAAAATTTTTTTTGCTCTGTTTTTCTGAATTAACGAGTTAATTTTTCATGAGAAAATTTTTTTGCTCTGTTTTTCTGAATTAATGAGTTAATTTTTCATGAGAAAAAAAGTTTTTGCTCTGTTTTTCTGAATTAATTAGTTAATTTTTCATGAGAAAAAAAATTTGCTCTGTTTTTCTGAATTAATGAGTTAGTTTTTCTTGAGAAAAAAAGTTTTTGCTCTGTTTTTCTGAATTAATGAGTTAATTTTTCATGAGAAATTTCTTTTTGCTCTTTCTCATGAAAAATTAACTCATTAATTCAGAAAAACAGAGCAAAAATTTTTTCTCATGAAAAATTAACTCATTAATTCAGAAAAACAGAGCAAAAAAAATGTTCTCATGAAAAATTAACTCGTTAATTCAGAAAAACAGAGCAAAAAAAATTTTTCTCAAGAAAAATTAACTCATTAATTCAGAAAAACAGAGCATTTTTTTTTCTCATGAAAAATTAACTCGTTAATTTAGAAAAACAGAGTAGATTTTTTTTTTCTTCAAGTGAATGCAATACGCTTCCATACCTTCCAGCCCTCCCTCCCCCATTCAACAGAACCAGTAACTCACACCCTATATATTCAATCAGAAAAATAAAAAATTCTCTAATATGAATCTTCTCTTATTCCAATAGTTGTTTCTAGGATTGCATTGCATCCCCACTAACATTAGGAGAACACAACAAATCTTTAATGTTGTCTAAGAAAGGTTTCCAAGTCTTATGAATATATTTGAGGGATCCGGCAAGTGAACATCTTAACTTCTCGGGTCTAATACAAGAAAAGATTTCGTATGATATGGGGACAAAAGTGTTTCCATTTAAGAGGAAAGGCTCGTCTAGCTGAAACTGTAGTGATAACAGATGTCAAGGACATGTTGAAGAGGGCCGTTTTAAAGCATATCAAAAACGTTTGAGCAAAATTCTGCCAGAAGGGACAGCTTCAAAACATATGAAGGTGATCAGCAGGAGACTGCTCACAACCACCACGGGCATCACTCCTATCTGGAGTGAAGAGTTTGGCCAATCGGGCATTAGTAGGAGCGTCTTACACTGGAACACACGGATGAAGAGTGAACAACATTCATCAGTAACAGAAACTCCTATACGTCCAGCTCCCAAGACACTTTAAGGGAAACAGTGAGCATACTTAAGTTAGAAATAACTGAAATGAAATGTTTCTGACCTGCATTCAAGGTGAGAAATTGGTGATTTCAGAAGGGCGATTGACAAACCTTTAAATAAAGCGTCTAACCTGAAAAACAAAACAAATCAAATGATTACTGGGCAGGTTGTGTTTCCTAGACAAAAATGATAAAGATGTTACGACCCCATACAGCGTAACAAGGCCATTGACTGACCAAATGAGGAATGCAGGATGGAGCCAAAAGGGGACCGTTCCAGATGGGTGTGTAGATATAAAAGCTCTATGCAAACTGAAATGTTTTAATACAGCTATATTGACAACTGTATTATTTAAGATTTTAGTAATAGCTAAAGGAAGCTGAGAGCAAATAACCGAATACAAAGTACCTTTAGATGATGCAATCTGAGCCCAAGCGGGTCTGGTTTCAGCGAGGATCAAGCCGTTCCAGTCGAGAATCTGGTTAATACTACAAGCCCATGATATTGTTTGAAGTCAGGAAGTGCAAGGCCTCCTTTAAATTTCAGAAGTTGAAGACTTTTTTATTATTTTACCCATAGAAATGAATGCAAAGTGGCATCAAATTTACACTAATAAATGCTGGGTTGTTTCAGCCCATGCACGTTTGGGTCAAATATGGAGAAACCCAAACATTGGTTGAAAATTTCCATAAAATGTTTAACCTAACCATTGGGTTGTCCATATTTGACCCAAACATGCTGAAACAACCCAGCATTTATTAAAGTGTAGTAAAATAAATAAAAAAGACTCATTGTCAGTATGTTGAAAAAGATAAAGGAAATTGGGCAAAATAACCATTTTAACTAGATTAATGCGACCAACCGGGATTAAGGAAGGATGTGGTTTTATCCACAAGTGGTTGAAAATTCAAGTTCTGCATTTTTATGGTCCCTTTAAAGGGGTCATCGCATCATTTTCCACAAACTGGTATGATTCTTTAGGGTGTTTATGTAAAGTTTTTGGTAACACATAACTGCACGCTAATAATCATAAGTTAAGCTTTAGTAAACATAAGTCTATTATAAAGCATTAACAGACATTAATAAGCAGTTTATAAATACAGCTACAAATGCTTTTTCTTGATTTATAAGCATATCTATAATGCGTTTAATAATTGTATTTTCATACTTTGTTAATGATCAATTAATAATTTCTAAATGAAGTATAGCATTATTTACAAACCAGTTATTTAACCCTTGTGCTGCATTAGATTTTTAACACCGCTGAGTGCGTTAAGTGCCAAAAATGGCCACATATTAAACATTGCCTAAAATATTATATATTATTATTATTTTCCACTTTTACCAAGTTAAATCTTTTAACCAACATCAGTCCTCATCATAACTACCAAAAATGTATTCAATTTCAGGATTTTAACCCTTTAATTACCAGTTTTGTTTGCGAAACCATCGATTTGTATAAGAGGAAAAAACACAAAAATTCAATTATTTTCAATAAACAAAATGCAAAGAGAAAACTTTAGATTTGGATTATCACAGTCCCACTTTGCAAAAAATCCCACTTAGCGCGTTAGAGACCAAAAATGGCCACCTATTAAACATTGCCTATTGCCTAAAATAAGGTGCATTTCCACCCATAGGGAATAAATATGTAGTGATGTCATCTGGTGGAATACACTATATAATGCAAATATAATGCTTTTGCTTCAAAATGAAAGGATGTTTGTGCAAAAATCATGTTTCATGTATTACTGACAGCCTCAGATTTAAACAACGTTTTAATGGGTTTCAATGGGCCATTTTTGGTCTTTATGGTGCTGAGTGTTACTATTTGATCTACACAGTGTGTGTTATACATATTTTGCAAAATGGGATCACATTTTTTACATGTATCCAAAAAGTCACAATTTTGCCAAATTTCATACCATTTGCATTAAAACAGCCAAAATGGTCAAAGAAATTAAACTGCAAAAGACCAAAAATGTCCCTAATGCAGCATAAAGGTTAAGAGTTGTCAGTCATTCATAAGATCACTTAGAAAGTGTAAGTAAATGTCGTTTTAAAGGTTGTTCATCTAAAGTGAGGACTATTCATGCTTTGTAAAGCATTTATAAAGGAGATTTAAAGGCTGTTAAATATTTCTATGTTCTGTATCACTGTGTTGTGTTTGTTACATTTTACGGTTTAGAAGATTGATGTGCCTCCTTTTATAAATGCTTTACAAAGCATGACTAGTCCTCACTTTAGATGAGCTCACGAACATAGTTAACTAACCACTACTAAATGCTTTAAAAACTACCCGAATTAACCCTGAATTACAGCATAAATACATGTTAATAAAGCATGTATTATCACACTCAGTAACCATCACTATGTCTGAATAATAAGAAGTATGAATGTACATAGTTAATCATTTACTTACACGTTCCAAGTGATCTTATGAACCACTGACAACTCTTAAATAACTGGCTTATAAAAATGCAATTCTTCATTTAGAAATGATAAATTGATCATTAATAAAGTATGAAAATACAATTATTAAACAAATTATAGATATGATTTTATAGCTGTATTTATAACTGCTTATTAATGTCTATTAATGCTTTATGAATGATGAATTTACTCATGCTTAACTAATGAATATTACTGTGTAGTTATTATAAAGTGTTACCAAGTTTGGATATACTTTGGTTAAATCCTCAATGGTTGTGTAAAACAACAACTTTTTACCTCCTCAAAAACAGCTTTGTTCACAGTGACCCGTTTCAATGCACGTCTCTTTAAATTATAATGAGCAACTGCTCACCAGTACAATATATATATATATAAGTGCAATGTGTCAAATGATCAACTTAAATATCAGTAGACCTACGTTAAAGGCACTTAACATAAAGTGGGACCCTCTTTTTTTTTTTACGATGCTTCTTTTTAAAGTCTCAAGGTGTTAATTTATGCAGCAACCCGGTCTCACCCCAAGACGTCATATAACTGACGTTTTGGGACGTCTTTTGACCATACGTCAATATTCGCCTTTTTAGGGCCCCCTTAAACGTCGGTAGATGAGGTTATGGGATCCTAACTCTACCCCATACCTAAACCTAACCCGTCACCTAACTGACGTTAAAGGTAAAGCGTCAGTTGTATGACGGCCCGGGATCGCCATCTACCGACGTTTAAGGGGGCCCTAAAAAGGCTGATATTGACGTATGGTCAAAATACGTCCCAAAACGTCAGTTATATGACTTTTTGGGATGAGACTGTGTTATATGCAGTCATGCTGTAATCTGTCAGACAAAACAGCAGATAATTCTTGTCAGCTCTATGGATATGCTTTACTGACCCTAATTAGTGCGTGTAATTGTTTGACAATTCCACTGAAGGTTTGTTAGCACACTGTTGCTATGTGCTTTAATCAGCACTGGACCCTCCTGACCAGCAGTGGGCAGTCCTACATCAGCTCAGCCGAGAGCGACGTCACGTCACACCAAAACACACTCACATCCATGAAGCACAGCAGTGCCAAAGTGTGCACAGTTCAAACCCATTGTTTAAAATAGTTTTATTTGTTTTAAAATATACATCAGTTTACAAATTCTGAAAATAAAATCAGTCCAGTCATAAGCATTTTTTTTTTTTTAGGTGGGAAATAATCTGTGCATGGTACATCTAACCAAACCATGGAAACTTTACCTGATATCAAAATAAACTCAGGCATGAAGGAACTGCATGACAAGGGGGGAAAGCACCATGTTGCTACAGTTACACACACATATAAGACAAGGTATGTGGAGCATGTGTACGTGGAAAAGTTCAGAAGACACACATCTGCGATTGAGGGAGTCAACACCATTAACATGACATTGGTTTTTGCACCCATTTGCTAGTATCCCCTTAACAAGACATGCCTCCACCATGTTAAAGCATCAGGACAGTAAGATTTGGAGTTCAAAACAACACAAGAATAAAAGTAAATTAAGTACAAACAGCAAAGCAAACAAAACAGTGTCCTGATTCCTGAGAATTAAGAACTTGCTTTCGTAATGTTGCACATTTTTGAGTGAAACGGGATATTCAAATCCCAGAATGTAGGGCAGAACTTGATTTCATCTATTAGGAATTGATCGGATGGAGAATAGTCGTTCCATACCAGAATGAAAGCTTAATGAGAGCTCGTTGAATCGATGCTTAAACCAGGCCTTAGCAATGGCCGATGACTATTGGCTAACATCGGTAAATGAAGGAAAGTCATTGTAAAGGGGGAGCGAGTTATTACATTTTGATGAAAGACTACCAAAGTGCATTACAATAAACAGGGCCAATTTTGACTTTGCTAGTATTAGTCGATAACAAAGGCTAATTTTAGAGTCACCTTGACATTTTAACATGAAAACGTTGAAAATGTTCATATATCAGATCAGAGGAAAAGGTATAACGATTCCACGCCGTCTTGAAGGTTAAAGAGAAGATAACGTGAATCTAATATGCTTTTCCATCAGCGTCGAATAGAAGCGGGAGTGGAGTGTTGGTTTGAAGATAACCTTGACTTGTTTTTGTTAATTCTTTAGATTTCTCAGTAAAGATTTTGCATGCCTGAGGGTCACCTTGTATAAAATAACATGTATGCGAGCAATTAAATTTGAGTTATTAAAGTTGCATGAGAGCAGAAGAGAAAGGCCTATTTATACACATCGGTGTACGAGACGCATCCTGACCACTGTCACGTCTTTTTTGTATTTATTTGCCCAACCTGGTGCCTGCAGTGTAGCATCTGATGAGACTGAATTATTTAAGGGCGTCCATTTCCACATGCAAAAACCTACTCTGTCTCTTTAAAGCATCACAGAACTATTTTAGAACATGATAAAATATGAATTATTCACGATGGTGGGTAGTTACACTTCAATTAATCATGGGCTATTAGTGGTACTCCCATATACTGCGAAGCAAGATTGA
>NW_024122004.1:627491-669237 GCF_016745375.1 Pimephales promelas | reverse complement strand
AAGCAGAAGCAAGTCTTGGACTGGTGGAAATCACCTTAAATCAATCTATGACATTCTTGTACGATCCCTGAAGCACTGTCCACTAGTCAGAGTAATTGAAGTTGCAGTCGGTACTTTACCACTGATCCATCAATCCCATAGGTTCAACAGATAAGAGAGATCCATGCCTCAAAGAGAGGACAGAAGAGTTACAATGATGCCTCAAGGATAACTACAGCAAGGCTGATTCAATCCCTTCCACTCGTCGTGTGCTGCTATGACTAGTGATTGCTAGTAAGACAAAGAGCACTCAAGGTAAAAAAAGCAAAACAAAAAAGAGAAAAATAAGCCTGGAAGTCTCAGTCCAGCAAGTTTCCATGCTCTTGCGCTCTGGTAAGGCTGTCTTTACGGTGCAAGTGATGAACCCCCATCCTCTTGGGACTCTTCAGAGGTCGTGTGGAGCCAGTGCCAGTCCGAGGCGGCTTGTCTGTAAAGTCCTCAAGGGCAGCTACGACCTTTGAGCCAATGACAGGCAAGTCCCGGGGAAGGATATCCCGTTCCTCAGCTGAACTCCCCGCTGATCCCGCATCGTCAGCAAACTCTTGATGCTCAGCAGAAACTGGACTGCTCTCAATGGTGACCATGGTGTCTCCACTAGCACCATCATTGTCAAGTGGATCAAGGGTCATCAGTAGGTGTTCACCCTCTTCCTGGGAAAAGTCACCTCCATAGTGCGTCTTCTTTGCCCGGAGGTCCGCCATGCTGCTGGTGTCGGTATCCAAACTGGACTCTCTACTTGCTGTCCAGCTCTGGGCCGAGGAACCCTCTTCGCCGTCAGAGTAGGCACCTCTCAGAGCACCGTCTCCTGATTTTCCATTGTGACTTCTTTGGAGATCTTTCACAGTCTCGCTGCTGAAGGATGTACGGTTGACAAGGGAGCCGTCTGTAGACGGTGCCATTTTTTCGACAAACATGCGCTGCCAGTTGGCCAGCAGATCCTCCTCAGAACTACCAGAGCTGGCAAAAGCACTAGGCGGCTGAGGGGGGCTGCTAAAGGGACTCGAATGACTGGAGAGGGTGTCCGTAGCATCCATCTGCGGAGGTGTGCGCTGGTGAGAGGCGAGTCCTCCGCCGGAAGATGAGGAGGTCCCCGACCGCCAACCCCCATCAGATACAGCTGGGCTATTGGGAACGGTGCGCTGGCGCTCCGCTGCCTCCTCTTCGTTCTGTACAAGACTCAGAGAAATGGCCTGACGTGTAGCATAGGTGCAGTTGGGAAGTGGGCTGTTCTTGGGGATCTTGACTTTGTCGTCTGAAGTGAACTCGATAACTTTGCGACCAGGGTAGAGCGGGTTTGGTGGTGGAGGAGCTGGGTACGGATTCAACTTCTCAAAAGAGGGGGCGCCCCCATCTTCTCCTGTCGGACCATCCAGGCAACCCTGGCTTCGGCACATGCCGTTTACATGCTGTTGATCAGAACCGGCACCCGCGGGAGGCCTTGCATGAACAGAACCACCATTCTCATGCCCTCCACCGCTATCTTGTGGTCCCGTCATGTCAACGTGCACGAACACGTCCTCGGCCACTGGCCGACCTGCACTGCTGCTCGACTGGGCTGAGTTGAGCACCAGGGGCTCGGGCTTCTCAAGAACTCGGGCGATCACTGAAGTGGGCACTACGTCTGCGGGAGTCAGGCTCAGAGTGTCGGGATCCTGGGCTTGAGCTCCCTGAGTCTTGTTAGGCAAGCTGCTCTTCATGTGCTTGTTCACCATGTCCTGTAGCTCATATGGCAACTGCAAAACATTATAGAAATAATAAACACAGAGACAAACCAGCGTGACAAGGGATCATTTTTTAGCAGTATTGTTTTTACACAATATATATTTTACATGATCCTGAAAAAAAAAGCATGGATGATAAGAACTTAGTTACTTTGGCTTTTGGCTTGTTTAGTTGGGGACAGTTAATATACTGTATTCAACAATATTGTTAATCTGCCTGCATTGACACCATTATATGAGAACTGAAATGAGCTTGATGATGACATCACTGTTTGCTCCAGAGCAGCCAAACTAAATTAATAACTTTTTTTTTACACAAAAATACACCATCACTGAACTTACTTAAGCTGGACTATGACGCTATTTTCTTCTAGATCTGTTTTACAGCAGAAACAAACTTTGTTGCATTATTTTGCTGTCATCTCTGTAAAGCTGCTTTGAAACGATCTGTATTGTAAAAAGTGCTATAAAAAAATAAAGGTGACTTGACTCACTATGTACAGGCATTCGAATGGCCTCATTTTGAACAGATGAACAGGGTCAATTCAGTTTCCGGTGAGTTTTAAGGACCAACAAAAGTCCTTAAAATATGACTATATTTATTACGTAAAGTAGAAATGTGCGAATATTTACAGTGAGATCCAAACAGGACAATAAAGTACTATCAAATAGTCCATTCAACTTTTTGTCTGTTTCATTGAAAGTAAGTTTGGGATGAGTTTGAAATAACAGAAGGATGAGACTCTTCTTTCTTAGGAGAACTATGCCTTTAATCTCATCTAGTCCAATAATGTTTTAGAGATTTTTTTCTACGTTTCCATATAGGATATTTTGTAGATGAATTCTCTCTTGCAAGGTGCATTTTCAATAAGATCAATCAACACTTGGGTGGGAATAAGATGTTCAATGAGGCCTATCTACCATACTGCCCCATCTCAGTCATGATCAAGAACAGCAGAAAATAGCCTTTTTTCATTTAAAAAAATGCCCTCACCCTAATGCGAGAAAGAAGAATAAAGAGTAAAAAGCTCACCTCGAATTAGATTATTACCGAAGAGGGGAGACAGACAGAGAAAGATAGAGAGAGAGAGAGAGAGAGACTAATAGAAAAAAAAGGCAGGCGATGAGGCCTTTATTTTATTCTGTAGTGTGGAACGATTTAACGAAGCCAGGCTAGGTCATTGATTTGTGGGGGGAAAAAGGCAGGGAAAATCAGTGATCACACAGCCCTGCTCAGCTTTATGCTGTAACGATCCTGTGAGGCGGCAAATTCCCCCAAAACCCTTACTTCCATTGGGTGTGAGGGCAGAGGAGAATTGATCCGTCCAGACCCCACTTCCAAGCATGACCCCTTCATGGCCTTCTAGCTTAGAAATCAACATGACATTCCCTAAATCAATTGTCCCAGGGGGCAGAGCGCATGTGTTTCCCATGACCACTGAAGCGTCACATGCTTGTGTGGGAAAGTCAAATGTTACACAGAGTGCGAAACAAAACGCAAAACAAATTCCTTCACCCACAGAAAATCAGGACAAACTTGGGTATCTTTACAAACCGGTCAATCTTAGCCAGAAAAATCTTCAGTATGGAGTATGGTCTGGACTTTATCCCTATGTCTAGTTTGACGCTTGACCACTTTGTGTTCATTCACGTGTCAAGAGTGAAACTGACCCGGGTCAGAATCGAAACCCGTTGGTGGCCATCTTTTTTTATTTTGATCGAACATTCATCGAGAGAGTCACTGTATTTGCTCTGGAGAGCAGAACAGCGGCGTGGGGATCATCGTCACCGTATTTATGCTCGACTCCACCGGATCCTTTAGAGGTGAACCGTTTGGCGAGTTTCGTCATTTGCTGCTCTGGATGACGGCCGCTGTCAGCGGTACTTCCGCCTGTCCCGCGGTCAGTTTGATGACCCGCATCGGAGCGAGGATCACCCTTGCCCTTTTTTTAAGGGATAAAATATTTGCTTTGTTGTATATATTGAAGCATCCAGATCCTTCACCACGTGAGCAAGCTGCTAGGCTCCTGATTGGTTACCGCGACGCGAATTGATGCCAAAGTTCAGATTCTTCAACTCGGGCGGCAGGCGCGAATTCGCGTCAAACGTGTGAATGCACAAATAGCACTAACTAAATCATTCGCTCTTAATGTGCCAGATGCTCAATTTGCACCATTCGCGCGAACGTGACGTGCGAATGAGGCGTATTCGCATCTACCGCGCCGCAGGAATTTTTTACGTGTGTAACGCGTCTTTCCATTGACTTAACATTGAAATCACTCGCGCCTGACGCGCTATTCGCGTCCGGTGTGAACTCACCATTAGACAAAAGTCTGACCGCATGAGACTATATAAAAGCTCAGCTGCCTAAAACGCACTAAACTAGGAATGCACGATATACCGGCCACCATATCGCTATGATCATCTATAACGTTCTCCTTATCGGCCTGATAATTACGGACCTGGGGCCTCATGTTATTAACACTGCGTACGTACAAAAACACGGCGTACGCCAGCTTTCACGTTCACGGCCAGATGTACTAACAGTGAAATTAATGGAAGAATGTGCGTTCCTCCAAGTAAACTTCATGTCTGGCGTACGTACATTTGCCTTGATTTGTCCGTTGGCGACTCCTAGAGGCAATAAGGTGAAGTGGCAAACATTACTCTACGAATTGTTCTATCGCACCACCAGCTGTCAGATATTGCTTAATGATATGTCAAATAATGTATCAATTACAAATTATGTCACACGAGTCTTATTAAAATATTCTATTATGCAATAAAGTAAGAACATAAAGCATGTGCAAACCCGTCTAGCAATGGCAGCGTTGGCTTTACTATAGGAAATAAAAATTAAACTTCATTATTTCGGTCAGTAAAGGTAAAAAAAAAAAAAAGTAACATTTTTATTCAGCCAGGACATATTGAATTTGTTTAAAAGTGCCCGTACATGCATTTATAATGTTAAAAACGATTATAAGATTTCTATATGTGTTTGATTTAAGTTTTTATTCATTAAAGAATCCTGAAAATACTATATCACGGTTTCCATGAAAATATGAAGCAGAAGCACAGCTGTTTTCAACACTGATAATAATCATAAATGTTTCTTGATCATCAAATCATCATATTAGAGTGATTTCCGAAGGATCACGTGACACTGAAGACGAGTAATGATGCTGAAAATTCAGCTTTGATCACAGGAATAAATTACACTTTCACATATATTCACATAGAAAACATTTTCAGTGGAATTTCATTTCTTGCAGGTTTCTTTAGCCATTTCCTTGCAGGTTTCTTTTGCCGAATTGGACTATTACCATATCTAAATTAATTTAATTGAGGGAGGAGACTGGGTGGGCCTTGTGCTCGTGCATGTGCGCTCAATTTTACGTTAATTGGGATGTACAAAGAGAATATGCGTGGGATCCTTCGTACGCAGACATTCATACATCTGGTTTTTTTTGTGCGTACGCACATTTACAGCTTTGATCGTACGCTATGTTTTAGTATGAATTCAACGCAAGTCTTTGTACATGAGGCCCCAGATAAGATTATTTCCTTCAGCTGAGACACTTCAGATGCGCACTGTTTGTCATGATGGTTTTGAATTGCTTAAAATTTGATTGAAATCACTTAAAGTCAAGTCTGTCAAATAGGCATAAAATTATAATGAGAACGTAAAAATTATGTGCTTGGGACTTTTTTGTTTCTATTCAGGCTGTCAATTTATATAAAAAATTGGATTTAGATTAATCGGCCAATATATCGGTTCAAATGTAATTATAGGTTATAATACTGGCCAAGATTTTGGCATGTTAATTCATCTTCGTAAGTTATCCTAACAAAGAGAAGCCACAATTCTTCACATTTTTGCAGTGACCTACACTTAAAGACTGTATGCAAATTACCATGCATAATTTCCACCTTTAGCTAAAGATAGAGAATTTCTACATGAGAGCTTGAACTATAACTCTCAGTCTGCCAGCACTGGACCGACACATAATGGCTCTCAGAGCACTTCTAAAGCTGAGAGAGAATACAAAAGCGGCCTGTTTGATGCAATGTAGTGCAGATCAGTTTGACATTCATTTGGAGAATTTTACAAATGGTGCTTTACAAGTGGATGCTTTAAAACAGTGGCTTTACGTTAGAAGTACCAGAATAAAAACAGGTAATGGCTTAGGCTAAGTTGAGTCTAAAAATAACCAATGGAATAGTCTGTGATCTCTGCTTGCAGAGTAATGAATGACAGAGTTCATGAGAGCAGGGCAAGACGATCATCTGGACAGTGAATCAAATATTCTCTAAAAATACCACGGGTCCCAGTGAATTCACGTCATCCCTATAGTTCTCATAGAGAGATCACAATACAGTCAAGTATGAAGACAGATCCTTTGAGAATCAATTGCTGGCAAGGAGGAAGATCCACACTCAATACGGATAACCTAAAAGTTTGGACAAATGTAAATTGAAAGAGATTCTCATGCTCTTCATAAAAGTTCAAATCTAAAGGCTTCTGTTTGAATATTTAAACTAGTTTAGAAAAGACTAATATATAGGGCCCTATCTTGCACACGGCGCAAATGACTTCGTACAACGACGCATGTATCATTCCTATTTTGCACCCGTGCAAAGCGGACTTTTCCCTCCACAGACGCACGTTGGTTAAACTAAGGAATGGACTTGCGCTCCCTGGGCGGTTTAGCGCAATAAAGGAGGCGTGTTTCGGCGCAAACAATCCCTGGAGCTATTTTGCAGTTCCAGAAAACAATTCCGTCACTTACCAGAAAAAACCTAGATTTGCTATTGCTATCAGGGTCTTATCAAGCGAAACGATCGCTCATTTAAAAACAACAACAACAACAACAAAAAAAACAGCAAAGTTTATAAATGGTCGCCTTGCTCTGTTCTGTGATGCACGTTCGTGACTCTTCTATTCGAACTCGTTCATCAAAATGAACAAATCTTTTCCCGAATCAAATAGTTCATTTCGTTCGTTAAATGAACCAAATGACACGAAGAAAAGATTAGTTCATTTTGATGAATGTGTTCGAACAGGAGAATCACGCGATTGTTTCGCTAGATAAAACCCTTATTCTTCGTCTGGTGTCGTTTAAAGCCCTTTGAACAGTGAAACTGTCTTTTGGACCTTGAACCGTTTGGTTCCCAATGAAGTCCATTATATGGAGAAAATGTTTTCATCAAAAACCTTAAAGGGATACTCCACTTTTTTTTTGGAAATAGGCTCATTTAACAACTCCCCCAGAAGTTAAACAGTTGGGTTTTACTGTTTTCAGATACATTCAGTCGATTTTCTGGTATTTAGAAGAATATCAGTAACCAGACAGTTTCTGGTCTCATTGACTCCATAGTATATTTTATTCCTACTATGGAAGTCAATGAGACCAGAAACTGTCTGGTTACTGATATTCTTCTAAATATCAGACAATCGGCTGAATGTGTCTGAAAACGGTATAACTCAACTGTTTAACTCTGGGGGAGTTGTAAAATGAGCCTATTTCCAAAAAAAGTGGAGTATCCCTTTAATCTCTTTTAGACTGAAGAAAGAAGGACATCTTGGATGACATGGGGGTGAGTAAATTAGTTTTTTAAAAGTGAACTACTCCTTTAAGGTGACCGCACACAAATAATATTGCTACTGTCATCTGTGTCATTAATATTAAAAAATACAGCTTTAACAAAGATGAAACTAAATGTAATTTCTACAGTGAACAAATAGTGTTATTTTACATTTAGATGTAATTATTATTAACTGAATACCTGAAGTAACTTTGCCATTTAGTATTGATCACTGCTTGTAATTTGTGTATTTGTTCTTATTTTATTACTGACTGTTCACTTGTTTAAAAAAATGTCTGAACTTTATTAGTTAGTAGGTTTTGATATAGTAAATAATGAACAAAAAGCAAATTTATATTTTATATAGGATATATATCCTTACCTTTTCTACTTTCTACAACAATAATGAACCACCACTAAACTTACTTAATCTGGACTATGATGCTATTTTATAGAAGAAACTAACTTTTCGTGTAATCACTGTAAAGCTTCTTTGAAACAATCTGTATTGTAAAAAGCGCTATAAATAAATAAAGGTGACTTGACTTTTTTTATTCGAATTAGACAAATCTGTCTTTTTATGTATCTGACTGGACAGAAGATCTGACCAGTTTAGAAGAAAAAAGTGTGATGACTACCGGTCACTTGTAAGTCCAACCCCAGCCACAGACTTAATGTTGTTTGCTATACAGATCAACAAGGACAGACAGAGTGATAGACGCGTGTAATGTAGAGAGCAGGCCGCAGGTGATAATGTCCTGATGTGTTCAATAGCCGTATGCCCATGAGGTCGAGCTGTCTCATCATACCTCTCTGTCCATCAGCCCCACTTTCCCCCACGGACAGACACAAAGGCCAAACAGACGGATGCGTCTGGACTCTGGCACCTTGTCAATACGGCGTCTTTACTCTGCCAGCGAGACCATCCGTATCCAAAGACCATCTGTGTGTCGCAGCACGACTGCCCTGACACACACTCTTCATGCTAAACGCTGCAATAAAGCACATCACGCAGACATGGCTTTTTTCGATCCTCTATTCTCTTGGTCTCTCTCTCTCTCTCTTTCTCTCTCTCTGACTATTCCTCTCTGATCCCAGTCCGTAAAATCAGAGGTCCATCCATGTCCATAACAAAAAAAGTCACTGGGTAATGGTGCACTCTCTCTCTCTCTCTCACACACACCACCATCCACGAGTGTCACTGCGGAGTGTAAAACACATTCAGACTCCAACAAGTGCTCTGCGGAAGGGGTAGCAAAAGACAAAAATGAAAATTATGTCATCATTTACTCCTCATGTCACTTCAAAATCAGTTTTATTTTCTTTCTTCCGAAAAAAGATAGATGTGTATCAGAAAGTCTGAGCTGATCTTTCACATACAGTAGAATGAAAGTGGATGTTTTATACTGCCAAACTAAAAAAAAACAAAACAAACAAAAAAAAAAAACGATATAAATCACATTCCCAGTCTTCTGAAGCCATATTATAGCTTTGTGTGCGGAAAAGACTGAAAGTGACAGTATTTTGTTATAACTGAAGACTAAAAATGTAGTTATTTTTTTTTCTTTGATGTATTTTGTGAAGTCAGAGTATGTGTGCAGATGAGAGTTTGTGTGCAATGTAACATGATCACTGAGCAGAGATGTTCCACTGATGATGAAAAGGAAAGTGATGCAATGCAAATGTACCACTAATGTATATAGTTTCTTAAAGGGATACTCCACTTTTTTTGGAAATAGGCTCATTTTACAACTACCCCAGAGTTAGTCCAAACCGTGGGTTCGTGGAAAAAACCCCATGTTAAAAAGCTGCCAACGGACCCACAATGGCCCCGATGGATCGCAGGAGTTCGTGGGATGCCCACTACCCTATAAGCTTGGTAGAGAGAGGGCCTTTTACGACTAACCCCCTTTTTACCAATACCCACGGATTTCGGCCGAAACGGACGCCTATAGTTGGCGCTAGAGAGTCGAAACCCCCCCGCCCCCCCATCCCACGGACCCACTATTCGTCCGACCGTCCACCGGGCGGGTGGGAGTTTCACGGAATACTAACCCGCCCACTCCCAGGCCACGCCCCCCGTCCCACGGACCCACTATCGTCCGATCGCCCACCAAACCGAGCCGACGCGTCGGGGCCCGCCCCCGGCCACGCCCCCGTCCCACGGACCCACTATTTGTCCGATCGCCCACTAAACCGGGCAAACGCCCCGGGACCCGCCCCCGGCCACTCCCCCGTCCCGCGGACCCACTATTTGTCCAATAACCCACTATATTTACCAAAAGTGCCGTAAGCCCACGCCCCCACTCCCGGGCCACGCCCCCATCCCGCGGACCCACTATTTGTCCAATAACCCACTATATTTACCGAAAGTGCCGTAGGCCCCCCCCCACACGCTCCGGCACTTCGGGGGCCGCCCGGCGGGGCCGCCCACCCCCGTCACGGGGCCCCGACCCGGCTCGCTCTCACGGTCACGCCTCTGGGCCGAGGCCAGGCTAAATCGTCAAGTCCGCCCGAGGGCCCGGCGCTTCGGGAGTGTCGCTCGGGGAGGGCCCGAGAGTCGGCGTGCCGAATTTGGGGCCCCTGGGGCCTTTCTGTAAAAATCCCACTCGCCCATTAAATGAATGTATTCGCCACAGCGGTTTCGTGGACGCCGCTTCGCAAGGGCCTATCGACTAGGGGGCGCTGTTTTCCTTCTCGCCGCGGCCCCCCGGCGCGGGCGGAAAAGTTTGGGGGCCCTCGGACCTCGTTCGCCGGTCGAAAGGCCCCGAAAAGGGAAGCGCGTCCGCAAAACCGCTGTGAAACAGGTGGTCCCTGGGACGGCCCCCGTACGGGGACGCAGGGTCGTGGCGCGTTGAGATTTGAGATCCTGGCCCTCCAGGGGCCCCTGACGCGGGGCCCCGAAGCGCGGATCTCTGGGGCCTTTAGAAAAATTTGACGTTGCTCTAGCGCCCCCTGCTTTTGGTATGTCGGTCGGGGAGGGCCAAGGGGTGGGCGTGCCGAATTTGGGGCCCCGGGGACATTTTGAAAGAAATCCCACTCGCCCACTGAATGAATGTATTTCGCCACAGCGGTTTCGTGGACGCCGCTTCGAAACGGCCTATCGACCGGTGGGCGGCGTTTTCCTTCTCGCCACGGCCCCCCGGCGCGGGCGGGAAAGTTTGGGGGCCCTCGGACCTCGTTCGGCGGTCGAAAGGCCCCGAAAAGGGCATGCGTCCGCAAAACCACTGCGAAACAAGTGGTCCCTGGACGGCCCCCGTACGGGGACGAAGGGGCGTGGCCTCTTGAGATTACAGATTCCGACTCTCCTGGGGCCCCTGACCCGGGGCCCCGAAGCGCGGATCTCTAGGACCCTTTGAAAAAATCGCCCCTCCCCCGCTAAATGCCTGAAATGGCATTTTCAGTCTCAGAGTGAAAAAGCCATGAGAGAGGATTTTTTCACACAGGCCCGGAAAAGTGTGCCTCTGCTCTAGCGCCCCCTGCTTTCGGTATGTCGGTCGGGGGGGGCCGAGGTGCCAGCACGCCGAATTTCGGGCCCCTGGGACGTTTCGAAAAATATCCCGCTCGCCCATTAAATGAATGTATTTTGCCAAACGGGCCTTCGCGGACGCCGCTTCGCGACGGCCGATCGACTCGGGCGCGACGTTTTCCGACTCGCCACGGGCCCCCGACGCGGGCCCCAAATTTTGGGGGCCCTCGGACCTCGTTCAGGGGTCGAAAGGTCGAAAAAGGGTGAAAAATGCACATTTTGAAAATGACAAAGGTCAAAAAGGTCAAACCTACGAAACGAGCCGCCACACGGAGACGGAACGTCGCAGCACCCCGAAATTCGGCGGGCTCCGTCGTCTAGGCACCTCGAGCGGGGCCCCGAGTTTGAGGGCCCTGGCTGCTTTCTAACCGTTTCGTAGGCCCCCCTTTGTAACGGGCCATTCATTGTGGATGGTGACTGAAAAGTGGCCCCCACACGGAGACGGAACGTCGCAGCACCCCGAAATTCGGCGGGCTCCGTCGTCTAGGGACCTCGAGCGGGGCCCCCGAGTTTGAGGGCCCTGGCTGCTTTCTAACCGTTTCGTAGGCCCCCGTTTGTAATGGGCCATTCATTGTGGATGGTGAGGGGAAAATGGTCCCCGCACGCAGACGGAGGGCCGCGGCACCTCGAAACTTCACGTTCCGACTCCCCGGGGGCCCCTGACTCGGGGCCCCGAATTTCGGAACTCTAGGACCTTTGGAAAAAATCGCCCCTCCCCCGTCATCAACTCATTTAAAGGCTTGAATGGCTCTTTCAGGGTAAGAGTGAAACATCCTTGAGCGTGACATGTTGCGCAGAGGCTAAAAAATATTTCCCTGGGCCCCAGGGCCCGGTGCTCTCGGCATGTCGCTCGGGGGCCGTTTCTATGTTTAATTAGCATAAAAAAAAAGCGTCCGCGGAACCACATTTTGGCGGGAAAAATTGTTTGGAAGTGGGATGTTGTCGCGTTTCCTCCTCCCGTCGTTTGTGGCGGCGGTCCCCGCCGATTAAACCACCTCTACCGTACAAAGCGCGCTCGGCCGAACGCGTGGCGCCGTTTTCCCGAGTCGTTTGAGTGTTTGATTGCCAAGAAAACCAGCGTCCTCGAAGACGCGTTTTGGCGGGAAATTTTTTTTAAGCCAGTCTGTGGGAATATCTTGGTGAAAACTTTTTTAAATGTGATATTCTGACTCTCTGGGCCATTGTGATTGCAAAATCAAGCTGTTTTGTGAAATTAGTCATGCAACAGGCTTTGTAATTAGGCCACACCTACGGTTTGGCCCTTTAAAAACAGCGGGTTCGTGGACGCTTTGGCGTTTGAGCTTTGTCGTTCGATTTTTTTCCGACGAAACGAGTTTATAAAGACTCGGAGGGATCCTTTGGTGCGGGCGGAAAAGTTTGGGGGCCCTCGGACCTCGTTCGGGGGTCGAAAGGCCGAAAAAGGGACGTCGTCCGCAACACCGCCGTTCGTCCAATAACCCACGTCGCGACGCCCCATCGACTAGGGGGCGCCGTTTTCCGACTCGCCACGCCCCCCCGGAGCGGGCGGAAAAGCTTGGCGGCCCCACGACCTCGTTCAGGGGTCAAGAGGCCCAAAAAGGGGCCTGCGAGTTAGGGTTAGCGTGACGGTCGGGGTTAGCGGCTGGCGACGCCTTGCCTCTGCTCTAGCGCCCCCTGCTTTCGGCACGTCGCTCGGGGAGGGCCAAGGGTTCGGCGTGCCGAATTTGGGGCCCCGGGGACATTTGGAAAAAAATCCCAATCGCCCATTAAATGAATGTATTTTGCCACAGCGGTTTCGTGGACGCCGCTTCGCAACGGCCTATCGACTAGGGGGCGCCGTTTTCCGACTCGCCACGGCCCCCCGGCGCGGGCGGAAAAGTTCGGGGGCCCTCGGACCTCGTTTAGGGTTCGAAAGGCCGGAAAAGGGACTCTCGTCCGCAAAATCACTATTTGTCCAATAACCCACGTCGCAACGCCCGATCGACTAGGGGGCGCCGTTTTCCGACTCGCCGCGGGCCCCCGGCGCGGGCGGAGAAGTTTGGGGGCCCTCGGACCTCGCTCGGCGGTCGAAAGGCCGGAAAAGGGACGCCCGTCCGCAAAACCGCTACGAAACAAGTGGTCCGTGGGACGGCCCCCGTACGGGGTCGAAAGGTCGTGGCGCGTCGAGATTTGAGATTCGGGCCCTCCAGGGGCCCCCGACACACGGCCCCGAAGGGTGAAAACCTACGACCCTCCTGTAGCGGGTTAGCTCTTTTTAACAACTTTTACTCAAAAGCCTCTTAGGGTACAAGAGTTGAAGAGCTTTCATTAGGGTTAAAGGGGTCAAATGGGTTGCCTTTGCTCTAGCGCCCCCTGCTGTCAGTATGTCGCTCGGGTGGGGCCCAAGGGTCAGCGTGCAAAATTTGGGGCCCCTCGGACCTTTCTGTCAAAATCCCACTCGCCCATTAAATGAATGTATTCGCCGCAGCGGTTTCGCGGACGCCTCTTCGCAACGGCGCATCGACTAGGGGGCGCCGTTTTCCGACTCGCCGCGGCCCCCCGGTGCGGGCGGAAGAGTTTGGGGGCCCTCGGACCTCGTTCGGGGGTCGAAAGGCCGAAAAAGGGACGTCGTCCGCAAAACCCCGATCCGTCCAATAACCCACGTGGCGACGCCCGATCGACTAGGGGGCGCCGTTTTCCGACTCGCCGCGGCCCCCCGGCGCGGCCGGAAAAGTTTGGGGGTCCTCGGACCTCGGACCTCGTTCGGGGGGGGTCGAAAGGCAGAAAAAAAGGCGTCGTCCGCAAAACCGCTATCCGTCCAATAACCCACGTCGCGACGGCCGATCGACTAGGGGGCGCCGTTTTCCGACTCGCCGCGGGCCCCCGACGCGGCCGGAAAAGTCTGGGGGCCCTCGGACCTCGTTCGGGGGTCGAAAGGCCGAAAAAGACGGGGCCCCTTTCAAATGTATTTGATATAGTGGGTTATTGGACAATAGTGGGTTTTTGGACACATGTGGTCAGAAAAGCTTAAAAAGTGCATTTACAATAGCGAAAACTCAACGGATCCACCCACCAATGGGCTCTTTGTAAGCGTCTATTTGAGCTGAAAAGAATGGTATAAGTTTTATAAAATTTGGTCCAGTATTCGCGGAGATATTGGCCGAAAACCGTCGACCACGTGTCATAATGGCGCAAGGTGATGACGTCACGACCCTAGGCCTTCACCGGGTCCGACTTTGAACGCGAATAACTCCGGAACCACGCCGACTTTGGGCTTCAAACTTTGGGGTATTGGAGGGCCCATTGGTACCTCCCCACACACCGAGTTTGGAGTTCCAACTCGGCACGGTTCCCGAGATACATCCGGTCAAATCTGGACAGGAAGTGCCCGTATCTCGGAAACGGAAAGGCCCAGGACCTCGAAACTTTAGGGTCTTGAGGGGACCCCTAGGGGCTCCCCACAACCGAAGTTTTGAGCCCCAACTCGGTTTGGTTCCCGAGATATACCCGGTCAAAACTGGACAGGAAGTGCCCGTATCTCGGAAACGGAAGGGCCCAGGACCTCGAAACTTTGGGGTCTTGAGGGGACCCATAGGGGCTCCCAACACCCGGAGTTTTGAGCTCCAACTCGGTTTGGTTCCCGAGATACACCCCGTTATACATAAGGAACTTTTGGACAAAACGGTCAATATCTCGGAAATGACGAGTCCCAGCGGTTCGTCCTTTGGGGTGGTGAGTGGCCCCTAGGGGCCCTCTCAGACCCCAGAGTCCCGAGGTTCTGGGACCCTTCCTTCTGAAGTGACCCCTTTTCTGTTGGGCCCCATATCTCGGCCTGTGGGGGCGCTAGAGCCTCGGGCTAGGGCCCGTTGGAGAGGGCCCCTAGAGACCCCAAGTTGACCCGAGTTTGGTGCATCTGGGCGGCTTGGTCCCAGAGTTATAGCCGTTCAAACTTTAGGGTTTATGCTCACTGGCCTTCAACACATAAGCTGCAAATGGACACAATCCCGCCTGCAATCATTTGAATGGGTTTTCGGGTAGTATATTTAAAAAATTGTGGGTTATTGGACACATAGTGTGTTCTTGGACAGTGGAATTATGGGATGGTGCTTGGTGCTACAGACTCAGGGGCCCCAGCTGAGTGCAGATACATGGTTTTCATCCAAATATCTTGAAAGCTAAGCTTAAAAACCACTGTCCAAATACCCACTATTTGTCCAATAACCCACTATTTTTGAGATGTACCCCAGCCTTCATGCAATAAGCTGCAAATGGACGGAATCCACACTCCCGAACCCAAAGTTCCCCAAAATCCACATTCCCGAACCCAAAGTTCCCAGAATCCACACTCCAAACCCAAGTTCCCCAGAATCCACACTCCCGAACCCAAAGTTCCCCAAAATCCACATTCCCGAACCCAAAGTTCCCCAGAATCCACACTCCCGAACCCAAAGTTCCCCAGAATCCACACTCCCGAACCCAAAGTTCCCCAGAATCCACACTCCCGAACCCAAAGTTCCCCAAAATCCACATTCCCGAACCCAAAGTTCCCCAGAATCCACACTCCAAACCCAAAGTTCCCCAGAATCCACACTCCGAACCCAAAGTTCCCCAGAATCCACACTCCCGAACCCAAAGTTCCCCAGAATCCACACTCCAAACCCAAAGTTCCCCAGAATCCACACTCCCGAACCCAAGTTCCCCAAAATCCACATTCCCGAACCCAAAGTTCCCCAGAATCCACACTCCAAACCCAAAGTTCCCCAGAATCCACACTCCCGAACCCAAAGTTCCCCAGAATCCACACTCCCGAACCCAAAGTTCCCCGGAATCCACACTCCGAACCCAAAGTTCCCCAGAATCACATAGTGGGTTCTTGGACAGTGGAATTATGGATGGTGCATTTGAAAAGCAGTGGGTTATTGGACAAATAGTGGGTTTTTGGACACGTGTTTTTAAGCTTAGCTTTCAAAATATTTGGATGAAACTATTTATCTGCACTCAGCTGGGGCCCCTGAATCCATAGCACCAAGTGCCATCCATAATTCCACTGTCCACGAACCCACTATGTTTTGCAATGGAATAAATGGTATGTGGGTCATCCACGAACACACTATTTGTCAAATAACCCTCTATATTTGAAAAGTACTAAATAATTAGGTCCAATTAGCATCAAAAAAGACAAGACAAGTGAAACTTTTAAAAGATTTATTTATTTAACAACTGATTGGACTCCTCCTCCTCCTCCTCCTCCTCCTATTCTGCATAGGGCGATGCCCTCTGTTTGGGTCGGCCTGTCCTGCAAAAAAAGAGAAAGAGACAAAGAGTCAGCAAACTCCACACCCACTTAAACATCAAACTTAAACAGACCCACCAAAAGATGTACTTACTGAGTGGGACGCGTCCTCTTTTGAAGCCTTCTGGCCCTCGAGTGTCTCCTCCTCCTAAACTCGAGGGCACGGAGGACCCGCACATCCTGTGNGGCGGCGCTTGGTGCCGCGGACTCGGGGGCCCCCTGAGTGCAGTAATATAGTTTTTTATCATGAAAAAAAATGGTCAAAAAAAAGTCAAAAAAATACCATAACCAAATCCCCATTCAATCGATGGCAGGCGGGATTCTGTCCATTTGCAGCTTATTGCATGAAGATCGAGGTTAGTAGATTTCAAAAATAGTGGGTTATTGGACACATAGTGGGTTCGTGGACAGTGGAATTATGGGATGGTGCTTGGTGCTACGGACTCAGGGGCCCCAGCTGAGTGCAGGAAAGTAGTTTTCATCCAAATATCTTGAAAGCTAAGCTTAAAAACCACTGTCCAAATACCCACTATTTGTCCAATAACCACTATTTTCAAATGTACTTACCCGGACCATCATGCAATAAGCTGCAAATGGACAGAATCCCGCCGGCAATCTATTCAATGGGTTTTCGGGTAGTATATTTCTAAAAATAGTGGGTTATTGGACAAAAAGTGGGTTCTTGGACAGTTGGTTATTGGACAAATAGTGGGTTATTGGACAGTGGGATAGATTGCAGGTGGGATTCTGTCCATTTGCAGCTTATTGCATGGAGGCAGAGGTTAGTACATTTGAAAAATAGTGGTTATTGGACAAATAGTGGGTTATTGGACAGTGGGATAGGTTGCAGGTGGGATTCTGTCCATTTGCAGCTTATTGCATGGAGGCAGAGGTTAGTACATTTTGAAAAATAGTGGGTTATTGGACAAATAGTGGTTATTGGACAGTGGGATAGGTTGCAGGTGGGATTCTGTCCATTTGCAGCTTATTGCATGGAGGCAGAGGTTAGTACATTTGAAAAATAGTGGGTTATTGGACAAATAGTGGGTTATTGGACAGTGGGGATAGATTGCAGGTGGGATTCTGTCCATTTGCAGCTTATTGCATGGATGCTGGGTTAGTACATTTGAAAATAGTGGGTTATTGGACAAATAGTGGGTTATTGGACAGTTGGTATTGGACAAATAGTGGGTTATTGGACAGTGGGATAGATTGCAAGTGGATTCTGTCCATTTGCAGCTTATTGCATGGAAGCTGAGGTTAGTACACTTGAAAAAATAGTGGGTTATTGGACAAATAGTGGGTTATTGGACAGTGGGATAGATTGCAGGTGGGATTCTGTCCATTTGCAGCTTATTGCATGGAGGCTGGGTTAGTACATTTGAAAAATAGTGGGTTATTGGACAAATAGTGGGTTATTGGACAGTGGGATAGATTGCAGGTGGGATTCTGTCCATTTGCAGCTTATTGCATGGAGGCTGAGGTTAGTACATTTGAAAAATAGTGGGTTATTGGACAAATAGTGGGTTATTGGACAGTGGGATAGGTTGCAGGTGGGATTCTGTCCATTTGCAGCTTATTGCATGGAGGCTGGGGTTAGTACATTTGAAAATAGTGGGTTATTGGACAAATAGTGGGTTATTGGACAGTTGGTTATTGGACAAATAGTGGGTTATTGGACAGTGGGATAGATTGCAGGTGGGATTCTGTCCATTTGCAGCTTATTGCATGGAGGCTGGGGTTAGTACATTTGAAAATAGTGGGTTATTGGACAAATAGTGGGTTATTGGACAGTTGGTTATTGGACAAATAGTGGGTTATTGGACAGTGGATAGATTGCAAGTGGGATTCTGTCCATTTGCAGCTTATTGCATGGAGGCTGAGGTTAGTACATTTGAAAAATAGTGGGTTATTGGACAAATAGTGGGTTATTGGACAGTGGGATAGGTTGCAGGTGGGATTCTGTCCATTTGCAGCTTATTGCATGGAGGCTGGGGTTAGTACATTTGAAAATAGTGGGTTATTGGACAAATAGTGGGTTATTGGACAGTTGGTTATTGGACAAATAGTGGGTTATTGGACAGTGGGATAGATTGCAAGTGGGATTCTGTCCATTTGCAGCTTATTGCATGGAGGCTGAGGTTAGTACATTTGAAAAATAGTGGGTTATTGGACAAATAGTGGGTTATTGGACAGTGGGATAGATTGCAGGTGGGATTCTGTCCATTTGCAGCTTATTGCATGGAGGCTGGGGTTAGTACATTTGAAAATAGTGGGTTATTGGACAAATAGTGGGTTATTGGACAGTGGGATAGATTGCAGGTGGGATTCTGTCCATTTGCAGCTTATTGCATGGAGGCAGAGGTTAGTACATTTGAAAAATAGTGGGTTATTGGACAAATAGTGGGTTATTGGACAGTGGGATAAATTGCAGGTGGGATTCTGTCCATTTGCAGCTTATTGCATGGAGGCTGAGGTTAGTACATTTAAAAAATAGTTGGTTATTGGACAAATAGTGGGTTATTGGACAGTGGGATAGGTTGCAGGTGGGATTCTGTCCATTTGCAGCTTATTGCATGGGGGCTGGGGTTAGTACATTTGAAAATAGTGGGTTATTGGACAAATAGTGGGTTCTTGGACAGTTGGTTATTGGACAAATAATGGGTTATTGGACAGTGGGATAGATTGCAGGTGGGATTATGTCCATTTGCAGCTTATTGCATGGAGGCTGAGGTTAGTACATTTGAAAAATAGTGGGTTATTGGACAAATAGTGGGTTATTGGACAGTGGGATAGATTGCAGGTGGGATTCTGTCCATTTGCAGCTTATTGCATGGAGGCTGGGGTTAGTACATTTGAAAATAGTGGGTTATTGGACAAAAAGTGGGTTCTTGGACAGTTGGTTATTGGACAAATAATGGGTTATTGGACAGTGGGATAGATTGCAGGTGGGATTCTGTCCATTTGCAGCTTATTGCATGGAGGCTGAGGTTAGTACATTTGAAAAATAGTGGGTTATTGGACAAATAGTGGGTTATTGGACAGTGGGATAGATTGCGGGTGGGATTCTGTCCATTTGCAGCTTATTGCATGGAGGCTGGGGTTAGTACATTTGAAAATAGCGGGTTATTGGACACATAGTGGGTTCGTGGACAGTGGAATTATGGGACGGCGCTCGGTGCCACGGACTCGGGGGCCCCGGCCGAGCGCAGGCGAGTGGTTTTCGTCACGACCGGAACTCCGATCGAAACGTCCATCGAAAACGCGGCCCGAATCCCCACCCGACGGATCGGCGGCGGGGCCGCGTCCGATCGCTGCGCGTCGGGCCGACCGAAAAAAAAAAAAAAAAAAAAAAAAGCGGGTTATTGGACGAATAGTGGGTCCGTGGGACGGGGGCGTGGCCCGGGAGCGGTCCCGGGACGTTTTCGCAAATATAGTGGGTTATTGGACGAATAGTGGGTCCGTGGGACGGGGGCGTGGCCGGGGGGCGTTCCCGAGACGTTTGGTGAATATAGTGGGTTATTGGACGAATAGTGGGTCCGCGGGACGGGGGCGTGGCCGGGGGCGGGCGGGGGGCGTTCCCGAGACGTCCCCCCGATTTAGTTGGTAGTCGGACGAATAGTGGGTCCGCGGGACGGGGGCGTGGCCGGGGGTCCGGGGGCGGGTCGCCGGACCCCCTGTGGGAGCGGTGGCCGGTCGGACGTTTAGTGGGTTCGCGGGACGTTCCGTGGACGGCTCCCCCGTGGGGGTCGAGGCGGAACTGCCCCCGCGCCCCCCGAACTTCGGGCCGCTCCCGTCGGCCCCCCGGGGGGCTCGGGCCCGGCCGCCCGCCGCGCGCCCCCCCGCGCCGGGCGAGGCCGGGGCGCCGTCGGCCGGACCCCCAAAAATTTCGGGGGCCGGCGCGCTCGTCCGGGGACCGCCGTCCGCGGGGGGACTCCCCGCTGGTGGAGCGTACCTTTTTCAAAGTTTTGGACTAGCTAGAGATACAACCACGATCGGATGATAAGAGCATATCATTTGTGACTCAATGAGAGCTGTTTCAGTACTATAGTACGGTCTAAATCCTGAAAATAATCAAACAAATAACGAGTTGACAACAACACGATTCTATCTGGTCTAGAAACCATGTTTTGTAACGAAAAACCACGCAATAAAACGAACCAGAAATGACGCGAAACTACAGAGAAGAACACAACACGCGAATATGGACGTCAGACAGAAACTAGTGCTGCACACTGTTTGCTCGACGATCTGCTCTGAGAAAAAAAATGCAAAAAAGAAAAAGTAAGATTTACCTGGTGTCCTCAACCCATGCGTTGCTATGATTGGCTATACTCATGACATCACTGAGATTGAGTCGCGCGACTGCTCGAGATATCTAGCAGGCTAGATATTTTTCTGAGCTCGGTGACCTGTCTGCGAGGCGTCTGCGAGCTGTCTTTGATGCGTTGTTGGCTCTTTCACACTAACGGATTGGCGAGCGTTAATCGTCCGCTAATCGCCCGCGATTTGCACGCGATAACACCCTGACTTGTCGGCGACTCAACGATTTGCAAATCGGGCTTAAAATCACGTAGTGTGAACTAGGCTTAAGGAGGGCAATGAAATTGATATGGTTCAGGTAAAGACAAATGAAGATAAATTGGTGATTGGAAAAATGGAATTCGTGTCATTTATGGTCGAGGTGATAAATTGTTCGGCTCAAACGGAAAGTAGAACAGAAAGAATTAAAATCATAATAAGGGCAGCAGAGAAATACTTGAACGTAGCTGGAGTAACCTCGGAAAAAATAAACGAAACGCTTATGGCTAAATCAAGTTCTCAAACTTCAGGTGGAAGTCCATAATAATGGTTTTAACGATTTTGCAATGGAATGCTAGAAGTATTATTGCAAATGGACAAGAATTTAAGAGGTATGTAGATCAACAAGAAAAGAAACTAATATAATTTGCATTCAAGAAACGTGGTTAAAACCTCACATAAATTTTGTATTGCAAGGATATAATATAGTAAGGAAAGATAGAGTGGCAGGAAATGGAGGTGGGGTGGCCACCTTTATTAAAAATGATATAGAATATAGAGTCATTAATGAGAATGAAGCATATGAGTTGGTGGTGATAGAAGTATTTGCAGGGAATCAAACTATTCGAATAATAAATTATAAAACTAAACGTTTATAAAAAGTAAACTTAGTAAAGAGTTAGAAAAGGTTATTGGGTCAGGAAATCATAAAGTAATTTGGTGTGGAGATTTTAATGCACATAGCACTTTATGGGGAAGTAGTAGTGATGATTATAATGGGCGGGTAGTAGAAGAAATTTTAGATAGCAATGGATTAGTATGTTTAAATGATGGGAGGAACACGAGAATAGATTTGATTCGTGGAGTTGGGTCTGCAATTGATTTAACATTGGTTTCTGAAGAAATAGCAAATAAATGTATATGGGATGTGTGGGAAGAAAATATAATGGGTAGTGATCACTATATAATTTTAAGTAAGGTAGGGATGAGTGTATTGGAGCATAATGTGTTATTAGCACCAAGATGAAGATTTAAAAAAGCAAATTGGGAAGCATATGAGTACTTAAGCGAGGTAGAAATAACAGCATTAGATCTAGATGCGATAGAGGATATAGAGGAATATAATGAGAAAATATGCAAAGTACTGTTTGAGGTAACAGATAAAGTAATAGGTAAAAAGGGAAAATGTAAAAAAAGAAAAGTAGTCCCGTGGTGGACAGAAGAATGTAGTACTGCAGTTAAAAATAAGAATAAAGCATTTAGGAAAATTAAAAAAACTAATTTATTTGAAGATTTTATCTATTATAAGAGAGCACTAGCTGAGGTGAGAAGAATAGTAAGAACAGCTAAAAAGAAATACTGGAGAGATTGGTGTAATTCAATAGGAGGAGATGTTGACATAAGTGAAATGTGGGGATCAATTAGAAAAATGGGAGGAATATATAGGAATCAAGCTATACCAGCTTTAAAAAATGATGTTGGGGAAATGGCTGTGTCAGATAAAGAAAAGGCAGAAATGCTGGCTAAAATATTTGTTAAAGTACATAGTGATGATAATGTAACAGAGGATATTAAACAGAATAGAAATAAGGAAAAGAGTCAGCATCCAGACGTGTTGATGAAAAGAAACCCTACTGGAGAAAGCTTAGATGCAGATTTTAGTATTTATGAATTAAAATTAGCTTTAGCAGGAGTCAAACATACATCTCCTGGAAGAGATGATATATGTTATGATTCAACATTTGTCAGATAGATCATTGAAAGTGGTTTTAAATTTATTTAATAAGATCTGGAATGAGGGAAAGCTTCCATCTTCATGGAAACATGGAATAATAATACCCATAGGCAAACCTGGAAAGGATAAATCAAATCCAATTAATTATAGGCCAATTGCACTAACCGCTAATTTATGTAAATTGATGGAAAAAATGATTGTACGAAGATTAAATTATATATTAGAATTTAAAGGACTTATGTCACCATATCAAAGTGGATTTAGGGTAGGGCGAAATTCTATGGATGCTGTGTTAAGCTTGGAAGCAGATGTCAGGAAAGCTCAAGCTAATAAAGAAGTAGTGGTAAGGGTGTTGTTTGACATTGAGAAAGCTTATGATATGCTTTGGAAAGAGGGACTTTTAATAAAAATTAAATGTATGGGAATAGGAGGAAAGATGTATAATTGGATTATGGACTTTCTTCTTGAAAGAACAATTCAAGTTAGGATAGGAGTAGAGTATTCAGAGATATATAAGATAGAGAACGGAACTCCTCAAGGAAGTGTATGCAGCCCAGTTTTATTTAATATTATGATAAATGATGTTTTTTGTAATATAAAAGGAGATGTAGGAAGAGCATTATTTGCGGATGATGGGGCAATATGGAAGAGAGGTCGTAATATTGCAAGTGTAACACAAAGTATTCAAAAAGCAGTGGACAAAGTAGAGGGGTGGGCAGATAATTGGAGTTTTAGACTACATGTGGCTAAAACCCAGGTTATATGTTTTACTAATAGGAAAAAAACACCAGAGGTCAGGTTAAAGTTGTATAAGCAGGAATTGGAGCAAGTGCCGGTTGTCAAATATCTTGGTGTGTGAATGGATTCCAGGATGACTTTTGCTATACATGCTAAAAATCTGATTAAGAAATGTAAAAAAGGGATAAATATATTAAGATGTTTAACAGGGGTAGAATGGGGGGCTTGTAGGTTATCGTTGAAAAGAATATATAATACTTTAATTAGATCAAGTATAGATTACGGAAGTATAGTTTACGGATTTGCAAACGAGACTACACTTAAAAAGATAGAAGCAATACAAAATCAAGCTCTAAGAATATGTTGTGGTGCAGTCAGATCATCTCCCATAGCAGCACTACAGGTAGAAGTTGGTGTTGCTCCGTTAAAATTTCGAAGACATAAAATAAGACTGAATTATTGGGTTAATATAAAAGGTCATAAAAAGAATCATCCTGTGAAGGGGGTACTAGAAGAATGTTGGGAACATGGGAATAAAAACATTAAAAGCTTGGGATGGTGTGTTCAAAGAGAAGCAAAAGAAGCAGGTATTGAAGATTGTAATGTAAGCCCTACAGTGATTTTACCCAGTATCCCACCATGGTTGTTTCCTAGGCCAATAATTGATCTTCAAATTCATATGGAAATTAAAAATAAGAAAGACATCCCAAAGAATATTATAGCACAGCAGTACTTAGAACAGAAGTATTCAACATGGGTGCAAATATTTACTGATGGGTCTAAGGATCATATCTGGAAGAACAGCAGCTGCTGTATATATTCCTAAGTTTCAAATAAGTATCAAGAAAAGAATAACTGACCATATCTCCGTATTTGCAGCAGAATTAGTTGCCATAATGGTTGCATTACATTGGGTAGAAGATGTAAAACCGAGAGTAGTAGCTATATGTTCTGATTCGTTTGCAGTAATCACAAGTCTTGTAAGTGGAAATAAAGTATTAAGGCAAGACATTATATATGAGATACTTGCTAGTTTGCTAAGAATAAGTAGTGAAAGCTTAATAGTGTTTGTATGGGTTCCTGCTCATGTGGGGCTGGAGGCAAATGAAGTGGTAGATAGAACAGCAAAGCAAGCAGTAAAACATAATGAGATCAATGTGCAAGTGACATTGAGCAAAAATGAAGTTAAAAGTAAAATTAAAGAATACATAAAAAATAAATGGCAAGAACAATGGGATAATGAGGGGAAGGGTAGAAACTTGTATAGTATTCAGAAGCAAGTAGGAAATGGAAGAAGTGTTTTTAGGAATAGGAAAGAGGATACAATTTTTTGTCGTGTTAGAATAGGGCACACACGATTAAATCATTCCTTGTTTAAGATAGGAAAACATGATACGGGAAAATGTATGTACTGTGGTCAGGCAGAAACAATTGAACATGTTTTAATTAAATGTGGAAAATATGAAAAAGAAAGGTTAGTACTTAAGAGGATAGTAAGGAAATTGGGTGTGGGAGTATTAAGTATGGAAAGTTTATTGGGAAAGCAAGTAGAACAAGTTAAAATATATAGTAAGAAATAGGAATAGACAGGAGAATTTGAAGTATAGAAATATATATATATATATATATATATTTTTTTTTTTTAATTTATTAATTTTTTTTTTGAGTTGATTATCGTTTTCATCTATTAAGTGCTTCACACTCCAGTCCAGTTGGTGGCTGTAATGCACCGAAAGTTGGTTTGCCAACCGCCATAAAACAACAAACGAAGAAGAAGAAGAAGAAGTCAACGTTCACTTTTTAATGCGGGAGAAACAATTTGAGAAGAACAGGCGTGTTGTTGTTCATCATCAAGCGGCCGAAGAAAAATCTTTACAGATTTTACAGAAAATCTAGAGGCAGCACGTGGGCGATAATAATCCAGACGGAGGAATAAATGGTGAGTGCTTTTATTTGTTTTTTGTTGTACTTTACTTCTGAATTAGTTGATATTAGTTAATTTGGAAAAAAATATAAACACCACTAACCTTAACATTGTAAGATATCAACATTACTGAATGTTTAAATCTATCTAGCTTTATTTTTAATCAATCTATCAAGCTTTATTTTTCATTATTTTAACGTGACGTGAAATATTTACGTTAAGTTTTTTGTTGTGATGGCTTTTGCTGCAAAGTAACGTTATCATTTTTTTCATTCGCGCACATTCTTGACTTTAACATATTACATTATTGCTCCAACAGTACATATTGATTAATATTTACTGAAGAGATAAAAAGCATAAGCCTAGGTAACGTTATACACTGCGACAAAAGCTTTCTTATTTAGTATTTGTGTCTTGTTTCCAGTCCAAATATCTAAAAAGTCTCAAATCAAGATGCATTTACTAGGCTTAAAGCCATAAGATAATTTGTCTGGTTTTCAGGGGAAATAAATTAATCGAATTTTTACTTTAAAAAAAAAAACTAAATTGTATGCCAATGGAATAGGAAAAATATTCTTGTTTTTGTTTGAATTAATTAATTGAATTTTATTTTTCTTATTGGATAATTTTGCTTTTTTTTAAGCAAAAACTCACTTATTTTTGCTTTCTACTTTTATTTTACCCATCTAGTAAATGCATCTTGATTTAAGACTTTTTAGATATTTGGACTGGAGACAAGACACAAATATTAATTTATAATTAAAGAAAAGCTTTTTTTGCAGTGTAAATTCATTGTCATTAATTTGCCTTTCATGAAACTGATCATTCACGTTTGTCTTTTATTTTTTCTTAAACAGATCTACCTTGAGAGGAAACTTCATGCAGTGTAGATACTGCAAATACAGTTGTGCCAGTCAAAATCTGCTGCTGAGACACTGCAGGCTAAAGCACTGGCGCCCAGGCTGACGTGAACCATTTTTGTGCCTGTACCCTGAGTGTGTCTGCTCTTTCAAAACACCAGGTGCGTTGAAAATAGGGTCAACACAAATTCTGATAAAACAACGGTGCAAGCTACATTTAAATGTGACCTATGTGATAATCACATAGGTCAAGATTGTGGAAGTATAGATTACATTTTTGTTGTCAGTTTTTGTAGATTATTTTGCCCTAAGCCCCCTTCATTTCTGACCCTTTGCCCATCCCTAATACATTTTCAGTGACACTCTTTTTTAAGTCTCTTTAAACGATCTTTAAGGATTCGTGTAGAAGTAAATCATAATTAAAATAATTTATCTTCCTCTAGACAACAGATATCTTATCACACAGACACGCTACAGCTTTACGGGACACATGGCTCTTATCCTTGTGCTGCTTGTCACAGTGCCATGTTTTGTTTGCAAGAGTTTGAGCTTTTTTTTTTTTTTTTTTTTTTTTGTACATATGCACAACCATTTTTTAATGAAATTTATATCATTCTTAGGACACTGATTTGAAAGAAACCTACACAAGAGGTGTGAAATTGTGCATCCTTGAAGTCATGGAGGACTATCTCAGACAACAAAGACATGTCTAAACTTCGCCATCATTCTTGAGGAAACCGCCGTCATGGAGGACCTACCTGACTTTCCTACTGCTTTCATGGTACTCTTTGGACTTCTCTATGCGCTGAACATTGAATATTCAAAAGGACTAAAATATACATTTGAGGCAGTGCATAACATCTTTGTGGGATTGGGAGAAAAGTGCACCAACAGAGTCCAGTCTCTAAAGAATAAGCTACTTGCTATTTAGGGAGTTTTAGATGATTTTACTGTTGGTGGGTACCTTTGGCATAATGATGTTGTTTGTTAGGATGTTAAAGGGTTAGTTTACCCAAAAATGAAAATTCAGTCAGTATTTACTCACCCTCATGTTGTTCCAACCCCGTAAGACCTTTGTTCACCTTCGGAACACAAATTAAGATATTTAAGATATTAAGATCGCTCCTGCATACAGTCCATAGGCTTCTTGAGGGACTGGCTCTTGCTGTCCTCGAAAAGTCATTAAAGACATCGTTAAAATAGTCCAAGTGACTACAGGGGCTCAATCTTAAGTTTATCAAACGACGAGAACACTTTTGTGCGCAAAAAAACAACAAAAATAACGACTTTATTTCAACTATTCACTTCCTTCTCCATACGCCAGTAGTCAGTTAACGTAGTGTGATTGCGTAGAGCTACGTCACACGTAGGCTCACTATTGGCCGACGCTGGTCATGTGTGTGTGATGCGTGTGACGTACAATAACAGAAGCTTACGCTATTAAACTAGTAACCTGACTCGCGCAGAGGGAGAAATAAACGAATAGTTGAAATAAAGTCGTTATTTTTGTTGTTTTTTTGTGCACAAAAGTGTTCTCGTCGTTTGATAAACTTAAGATTGAGCCCCTGTAGTCACTTGGACTATTTTAACGATGTCTTTAATGACTTTTCGAGGACAGCAAGAGCCAGTCCCTCAAGAAGCCTATGGACTGTATGCAGGAGCGATCTTAATATCTTAAATATCTTAATTTGTGTTCCGAAGATGAACGAAGGTCTTACGGGGTTGGAACAACATGAGGGTGAGTAAATACTGACAAAATTTTCATTTTTGGGTGAACTAACCCTTTAATCTATATTGTTTAGTGAAATTTGAATTTTAAAGACTTAGCCTTGAATTCTCTAAAATGTTTACATTTGCTACTTTTCAGCTACATTTCATATTCCGTGTTAGCGCTTTGTAATACTGTTTTATTGCAGTATTTCAATTTTCATGGTTGAATCGATACTCAGTGTTAGTGTTTAGTGTTTTGTAATGTTTTAACAGCAGTGTTTAAAGGGATAGTTCACTTTGAAATTAATTTTTGATATGTTTTAGCTTACCTCAAGGGGATCCAAGATGTAGGTGTCTTTGTTTCCACAGCATTTTAAATTTTGACATTTTTTGGTCAAACCGGTGTTGTCTGTCAGTCATACACTGGAGGTGAAGGGGGTCCTCAATCGGTTCACGTCAAAGAGCATGCACAGAGAAGTCAAAATTAAACATGATTTAATGACTCGTAAATGTAAGTACACATTGATGGCCTAAGACACGAAACGAGCGGTTTGTGTGAGAAAACGAACAGTATTTATATCGTTTTTACCTTGTGTAATCCAAGTTCAATGAATCAGTTCAATGTTACGCCGGAAGTGATCACTCAATATTTACACGGAGATTTCGGAAGTTTTACCTTTTACTAAACATATTTAGATGTACCGAAATCGTCTTCCATTGCGGTTTCCCGTATATCTAAATATGTTTAGTGAAAGGTAAAACTTCTGAAATCTCTTGTATAAACAAAGAGTGACGTAGGCGTGCAAGCGATCACTTCCAGCGCATGCGCAGACCGAAGCGCCCGTGCCGTCAGATCATTTTGTCATGGCTATGATTACAAGAGGTAAAAACGATATAAATACTGTTCGTTTTCTCACACAAACAACTCGTTTCGTGTCTTAGGCCATCAATGTGTACTTACATTTACGAGTCATTAAATCATGTTTAATTTTGACTTCTCTGTGCATGCTCTTTGACGTGAACCGATTGAGGACCCCCTTCACCTCCAGTGTATGACTGACAGACAACACCGGTTTGACCAAAAAATGTCAAAATTTAAAATGCTGTGGAAACAAAGACACCTACATCTTGGATCCCCTTGAGGTAAGCTAAAACATATCAAAAATTAATTTCAAAGTGAACTATCCCTTTAAACACTGCTGTTAAAACATTACAAAACACTAAACACTAACACTGAGTATCGATTCAACCATGAAAATTGAAATACTGCAATAAAACAGTATTACAAAGCGCTAACACGGAATATGAAATGTAGCTGAAAAGTAGCAAATGTAAACATTTTAGAGAATTCAAGGCTAAGTCTTTAAAATTCAAATTTCACTAAACAATATAGATTAAAGGGTTAGTTCACCCAAAAATGAAAATTTTGTCAGTATTTACTCACCCTCATGTTGTTCCAACCCCGTAAGACCTTCGTTCATCTTCGGAACACAAATTAAGATATTTAAGATATTAAGATCGCTCCTGCAAACAGTCCATAGGCTTCTTGAGGGACTGGCTCTTGCTGTCCTCGAAAAGTCATTAAAGACATCGTTAAAATAGTCCAAGTGACTACAGGGGCTCAATCTTAAGTTTATCAAACGACGAGAACACTTTTGTGCGCAAAAAAACAACAAAAATAACGACTTTATTTCAACTATTCGTTTATTTCTCCCTCTGCGCGAGTCAGGTTACTAGTTTAATAGCGTAAGCTTCTGTTATTGTACGTCACACGCATCACACACACATGACCAGCGTCGGCCAATAGTGAGCCTACGTGTGACGTAGCTCTACGCAATCACACTACGTTAACTGACTACTGGCGTATGGAGAAGGAAGTGAATAGTTGAAATAAAGTCGTTATTTTTGTTGTTTTTTTGCGCACAAAAGTGTTCTCGTCGTTTGATAAACTTAAGATTGAGCCCCTGTAGTCACTTGGACTATTTTAACGATGTCTTTAATGACTTTTCGAGGACAGCAAGAGCCAGTCCCTCAAGAAGCCTATGGACTGTATGCAGGAGCGATCTTAATATCTTAAATATCTTAATTTGTGTTCCGAAGATGAACGAAGGTCTTACGGGGTTGGAACAACATGAGGGTGAGTAAATACTGACAAAATTTTCATTTTTGGGTGAACTAACCCTTTAATCTATATTGTTTAGTGAAATTTGAATTTTAAAGACTTAGCCTTGAATTCTCTAAAATGTTTACATTTGCTACTTTTCAGCTACATTTCATATTCCGTGTTAGCGCTTTGTAATACTGTTTTATTGCAGTATTTCAATTTTCATGGTTGAATCGATACTCAGTGTTAGTGTTTAGTGTTTTGTAATGTTTTAACAGCAGTGTTTAAAGGGATAGTTCACTTTGAAATTAATTTTTGATATGTTTTAGCTTACCTCAAGGGGATCCAAGATGTAGGTGTCTTTGTTTCCACAGCATTTTAAATTTTGACATTTTTTGGTCAAACCGGTGTTGTCTGTCAGTCATACACTGGAGGTGAAGGGGGTCCTCAATCGGTTCACGTCAAAGAGCATGCACAGAGAAGTCAAAATTAAACATGATTTAATGACTCGTAAATGTAAGTACACATTGATGGCCTAAGACACGAAACGAGTTGTTTGTGTGAGAAAACGAACAGTATTTATATCGTTTTTACCTCTTGTAATCATAGCCATGACAAAATGATCTGACGGCACGGGCGCTTCGGTCTGCGCATGCGCTGGAAGTGATCGCTTGCACGCCTACGTCACTCTTTGTTTATACAAGAGATTTCAGAAGTTTTACCTTTCACTAAACATATTTAGATATACGGGAAACCGCAATGGAAGACGATTTCGGTACATCTAAATATGTTTAGTAAAAGGTAAAACTTCCGAAATCTCCGTGTAAATATTGAGTGATCACTTCCGGCGTAACATTGAACTGATTCATTGAACTTGGATTACACAAGGTAAAAACGATATAAATACTGTTCGTTTTCTCACACAAACCGCTCGTTTCGTGTCTTAGGCCATCAATGTGTACTTACATTTACGAGTCATTAAATCATGTTTAATTTGGACTTCTCTGTGCATGCTCTTTGGTGGACCCCCTTAGCCTCCAGTGTATGACTGATGTCAAAATTGAAAATACTGTTGATTCAGGTGATATTTAAATGTTTCATGTTTAGTAAAGTCCATTGCTTTGTAGATGGATGGTCTTTTAAATTTGGAAAGATTGTGTTCCTCATGTGCATTGGCAGTGTAAAACTGTTTTACTGTGATGCAGTATTGTATTATTTCAATTTCAGTGTTGCAAATTACACTTACAGTTTTCTAACAGTTTGTAAGTGTACTTTGTTGCCTTCAACAAGAATAAATGTTTTGTTAACATTGACTCACTGTTTTCAGTTTTTGACTTAAGCAATGTTATTTTAGTTTCCAGTCGTAACGTATTATTGCTTAGTACCAATTTCCAATAGGATTTTTTTGTTCACTCAACTTCAGACATTGAGTTCTACAGACCAAAAATGTTGAATTGGCTCAACTTAAAAAGTTTTGTTAAAAAATAGTTGCACCTCTCCACAAAACTAACAATCTTAAGTTAACACAATTAAATATTTTTTTGTGTGAGTGACAACTTAATTTCAGTTAGTATAACTATTATTTACAAAAGTTGAGTTAACAAAAAAAAACTGAAGGAAATTGGTACTAAGATTTTTTTTGTTGTACTGGCTTACAATTTTTTACAGCTGCTATTTTATAAGAGTAACTTATCTTTGTTTGTAACGTTAAAGTTGAATGTTTAATCATTAATTTCTTAATATGCACTCAAATAAAATGTTTCAAATATATATGTTAACAGTGCAGTGTGATGTAGTACTTTTAATGCATTATATGGTACACACAAATATATTACATTTAAATTACAAAAAAAAAATGTGTGCAATTTAATGGTATATTATATGAATAACATTTTATTATGATTAAATAGATAAATAAACACAATAATAGTGTGTGAAAGAGGGTATTGTGCAATTAATATTAATTATTTCATAATAAAGAGGTTCATTTAATTGTTGTTTTATTTATTAAGAAATAAGACCATGTTTTATTTATTAAGAAATAAGATCATTTAAATCAGAATAGAAGTGTGTTAATTAATTGTGTTAATGCAACAGATCATAAACAGTAATCAGCTCTTTGTGAATGTATATGTACAGCACAGCAGGATGAAGGTGAAAGTGATCTTCCCTGGCAAGATCAAAGTGTGCTTCAGGAAAGGGCCTACTGGATATCTGAGACAAGATCCCTCAGATGAAGCCAAAAGGATCAAAGACAACCCCAATCTCCAGGACAAATCAGCCCCTCAAAGGGAAGACAAGGTCAAGGAGAATGCGCACTCTGTTGTCTTCATGAGAGGAGGAGATGTGTCTGACAGAAAAGAGGTGCTGGGAGAGTATGTGCTTCAGTTTGGAAAGTACAAAGGCAAGTCATTCCGGTGGCTGCTAGAGAATGATGTAGGCAATACCATATTCTTGACTAAGAAGGTTGAGGAGGAGGAGAGAGCCGGTCAGTTTAAACCAGAGGGTCCCAAGAAGGACAGCCTACTTTCATTTCTTGAGTACAGTAGAAGCTTCCAGGAAATCGAGGACCTCCTGAAGTATTTAACTGGAAGATCAGTAGCACCACCTGTGAGGAATGAAGATGACAACTTGGTAGGCTTTGGGATTAATGCAGAAAAGACTTGGAGGGATGTTTGGGAGAGCAGAGCAGATGGATATGCTGCATTCATCCTCCAGAAACAGTGTGTCCCAGGCAGCAAAATGTATCGGCTGCAGCAGTACCTCACTCAGAAAAAGAGCCAGCTTCAGAGTGTTTCAGCGAAACCTGCTTCCACTGGCCTTACACCATCTGCCTCTCATCCTCTAGGTTTGTTGCCAGTACAGTTGAGTATACATAAGGTTAAGTTGAATCAATAAAATGTGGGATGACATATGATTCGCATCTTTGCTTTTATGCTTTGTTTTACAGAAATGGAGGATGATGAAGAATTAGAGAGAATGATGCTTTCTATATCCCCATCCAAACTTCAAGGTCAACCGAGTAAGAAAACCTCACACAGACCAATTTTTGGATCACTAGGATTTTTTCTACTAAGGCTGTATTTATTTGATTAAAATACAAAAAAACACAGTCAAAATTGTGAAATATTATTAGAATTCAAAATAGCTGTTTTCTATGTGAATATATAGTAAAGTGTAATTTATTCCTGTGATCAAAGCTGAACTTTCAACATCATTACTCCAGTCTTCAGAGTCACATGACCCTGATGAGTTGATGCTTAAGAAACATTTCTCATTATTATCATTGTCAACAATAGTATTATTGTTACAGTATTACAGTACAAAATTAGTTTACATTTACATTTTTATTTCAGGATTATTTGATGAATAGAAAGTTCAAAAGAACAGCATTTATCTGAAATAGAAAGCTTTGGTAACATTAAACACTACCGTTCAAAGGTTTGGGTTTAGTAAGAATTATTCGTTATTTTTTAGGGGGAAAAAATGAAGTATGAATTAAATTGATCAAAAGTTACAGTAAATGCATTTCTAATGTTCCAAATTAAAAAATTAAAGCTGTTCTGAACTTTCTATTCATCAAAGAATCCTGAAAATTTTTTTACACAACTGTTTCCAAAACTTTTGACTGGTAGTGTAGGTCCACGTGTGCTCCAACACACGCACACGCACACACACACACACACACACACACACACACACACACACACACACACACACACACACACACACACACACACACACACACACACACACACACAGTATTTATTGTAGTTGCTATATCCATATTTTTCTGAATGTATACCCATATGAATGTGGAGTCTGGGTATTGCTGTAAAAGAGCTTAATGCTCAGTCAATTTTCCCTGAATAAACAACAGTTGATGATATTTATAATTCCATCCTTTCATACCAATCTTTGGTTTGTTCTTTTTCCATAGAAGTGGAGGAAGGTGAAGAATTGGGGAGGATGATGCTACCCACAATTTCATCTAAAATTCCCAGCCAACTGAGTGAGAATCACATACATATACATACTTGCTCTATCAAACTGCATTTATTTCCATGAAACATCATTACATTTTTATTCAGGATTATTCAAGATGGTATTGTTTGGGATGTTACATTGTCTCTGCACTGTGCATGGTTCACAAATTGTCCCTATGGCCAAAGATCATATTCTGACTACACACTGGGGATGATTCTGTCTTTAATTAGGATTATCCATCCAACTCATTGTCAAATCACTGTTTGTTTATTAGGTATGATCAGGCCTGTTCTAATGCCTGTAAATTATTATATTAGTTTATTCAAATTGCTTAGACACTAAAAGTAGAACTTGATGCCCACTCAGTGAATGCATTCAGTCATTTACCTAATCTTCAGACCAAGTCTGCAAAACTGCAAGCACATTATACGCTTTACACGCAACTGAAAAACAAACGTTTACATACATATGTAATACTTATATATGCGCGCACGCACGCACGCACACGCACGCACACACACACACACACACACACACACACACACACACAGTGCTTTAGAAATAAAGTTTACTTTCTGACTTGGCTTATGCATATTCAGTGTTTGTATACAGTATAATGTGTGTGTGAGTATATATATATATATATAGATAGATAGATAGATAGATAGATAGATAGATAGATAGATAGATAGATAGATAGATAGATAGATAGATAGATAGATAGATAGATAGATACTTAACAAGCAAAAAACACGTAGCAGTATTTTACATTTTTCACATCTGTGTGTAGTTTGGTGTGTACTCTAATTTAACATTAAAGTGTTTGTCATTGTGTCTGTTTATGTTATAAATGCTTGAAAGTTACATTATCTTCACTATGCTTTCAGGTTCAGAAGTAGTTGGAGTCCCAGTGGTCAAAGGTCTACTGCATGCTAGGGATGATTCTGACATGAATCAGGATTATCTGTTCTACATTGATTTGTTGCTGTTTGTTGGTTAGGCCACGTTCAGGCCTGTTCTAATTCTTGTGTTCAATTGTTCTACTAACATTTATAAGGCATTTATATCTCATCATTGAGGGTAAGTACACAGTAATTGTTTTGCATGTTTTTTGAATGCTATACTTTAAAGGTTTGGTATGTACCAAAATGCAGAAGTACAGCAAAATATGTACAAATATGTATTAATTTGGACAAGAGTGATGGATCCGTTTTGATGCATGAAGCTGGAAATTACCCATGTAATCTAGCACTTGTGTAATAGTAATGCATTAGCATACCACACCTCTAATATTATATGTTCAAGTTCAGGTTCAAGTTAGTTTATTTCTATTAAACTAACTTGAACTTGTGTTCTATGGGTTTGCATGCATTTCCATTACTACGTAATAACACATTTACTAAAGGACAGTACTACAGGGTTTAAAAATGACATTACATTTTTCTGTGTTAGGGAGGCGTAAACCACCAGCAACACTCTTAAAACCAGTCCGGCCTGATGAATATAGTGCTACTGCATCTCCACATCCAGGTTAGTACATGGACGTGTGCACATGCCGACTCTATTGTAAGGATATGCCTGTTTCTGATCAGTGTTATTGTTTTTCACCAATTCCATTCACTCCAGTGAGGGTTCCTTTGCCAGTACCTCCAGAGTTGCTTGAATTGGGGTTATCGACAAGCAAGACCACATCGCCTTTGAGACCAGTGCAGGAAACCATGCTTTGTCAATGTAAGGACTTAATGTAACATAATTTTACTTAATAAAATTTAAAACAGATTTAACATATGTTACAAATGTAATGCTCATCTATGACTAATGTCAACCATGTCATCCTGCCGCCTTCCTCCCAGTGACCTCTACACAGTCTATAGCCTCAACTCCTCCCTCAGGCCCCCTTGCAGCTGCTGTCCAGTCAGGACTCCTTGCAGCCTCTACTCCACCCACAGCACTCCCTGCAGCCTCTGCTGGGTACCCCTCAACTCAGTTGGAGGAGAAGCCAGCACTTCCACCACTGCCAGGCTATGAGCAAGATGTAAGCCAATGGAACTGCTCTCACCAGCAGAGAATCTGGATGAAAACAGAAATGGAAAACCTGGGACTGTGGCCAGGCTCTAGAATGGTGAGACATCCAATGAACATGATCTCCTTGTGGCGTTACCCACCTCAGCCTGAGCTTATTGATTCTGTCTATAAGTTGCCATCACCAAAATACTTTCAACTTCATCCAGTCTTCATTTGGAAACCAGAGCACCCCATTATGGAAAGAGTCCGCAACAACTACACTCTGCCATGTCTGAACGGCTGTCCAAATCCTCAAGTTGTCTCATCAGGAGTTGGACGACCCCGTGTCATTATTGGTACAAGCAGCCAGTACTATATGCTGGCCTCTCGGCTCACCTGTAAAGTCTGTAAAAAGTACTGGTTTGCAGACAAACCCCAAATGGATGGAGATGCTGCCAAGTCGATTCTGCAACATTTTTCCAGCTTTTCTGACGCACAAGAAGGCCATATGTAAGACTGTGATGGATGAGTTGCGGCGCACAGGAAAGTCTCCCAATGATATGGCCAATCAGTTGAACGAAGCTCTCCACCTCAGGTATGAGCGTGCACACCTGGCTTACCTGTCCACAGTTAAGAATGTGCTGGATGGAGACAGGGGACTTTATGGTCAGCAGACCATCACAGGGGCACTAAGAGCAGCAAATACTCCTGCTCCATTTGGTTAGTATGGTGATGTGGTCAGCTGGTTAGGAGTAACAGTCTCACCCCACTACTTGGTTGACTGCCTCATTCAGGAGTACCATAGGCAGGAGAGCACACTCAATCTGCTCCTTCAAGGCACATTTGGACAAGTATTAGGGGGTTACCATACCCGCAAAGTGGCCCGGAAGGTTGTGCTTGCATCAGGTACTATGTCATCATACGCTGTGATGAATGAAAACTGGATGATCTTGTCCTGGGTGATGCTGCAGTCCGAATGTGATAAATCCCTGCAGCCAATGTATGAGGGGCTGTCCCGTCGTTACATTTTTGCAGGACTGCCAAAAGCCAACTACCAGTGGGTTGACAGGTAAGAAACTAGCCATAATATTTTCCTTCCCACCTACAGCAAATTTGTAAAGTAATCAAAATATAGTATTGCAAATACATTCCATTTATGTGAATGTTTAATATTTTAAATATATTTCTCTTTGTGTGTGGAACAGAGATTTCTGTGCTGCCTTCAGGATCCCAAACCCTGATCCCCAGGAGCACCTCCACTGGGATTCTTGGAAGACCACTGAGGCTATAGTGACTGCGGCAACCTCTGGGAATCTCATCAACACCTGTGCCTCCCGCAAAGAATATAATAGTGACATCAACATCAAGCTGGACTTATTCCACTGCATGCGGCGATTCTCCAGAGAGTGTACTTCTGAGCACCATCCACTGCACAGTGCTTTCTGCAAGTTTCTGTCAGCAGCTTTTAGTGTTGTGGACCAGACGGACCTACAGAGACTGAAGCAGGCTTATGTCTTCTGTGGGATAGTGCCTGCAAATCCAACAAAGAAGCACATCAGGGAGCACTGTCGCACTAGGGTCCCACACCCCAAAGAGCTGCTGGAGAGAGTGGAGAGCGTTCTCCAAAAATTATTTTTAGAATGCGATCCTGATGGTGGGCCACTTTTCAAACCATCGATGTTGAAGGTGTGGAGGATTCAGCGAGTCCACATCCTCAGAGGCTGCCTCAGTGACCCAGAAATTGAAGAGGGGATCCTCTATAGGCATGGTGGAACGGTCCAGCTGAACCATGTGAAGGGGGAGGCAGCAGCTGTACCCGTGTGGATCCCTGTGAGAGGCACCTCTCAGCAGGAGGGGTTCCATTTCCATCAGGCAAGATGGGTCACAGGCACTCAAGTATCCACAGAACTTTTCCAGGCGCAGGGCATGATTGGAGTGGCTCGCTGGAATTTCCAGCGCCTCGTGGACATGAAGCAGCCTGGAGTGAAGCTGCCTGCAGTTTTTGATCCTTTGCTGATTATGGAATTGAACAAGCTCTCAGACTAGGTGACAGGCCAGGCCAAGTACCCTGCCTTACTTGTTTCACAAACAGACACCAGAGAAAGGTTTGGACTACAGTATGTGGAGCCTGGTTGTCGTCCTGTCCCCCTGGACTGGGACAAGCACAAGTCCCAGAAGGTACCTGTTGCAGGGGAGGGAGAGCATCAGTCCTCACAGCCGTCTGCACTCAGCGAGACCTTCCCACCTGATGACACACCTGAGGAGGTGAGGGAGGAACACTTTGTTCAGGTAAACTTGACTGCTGTACTTACAAATATCCCCAATCACTAAAATACAAAATCTAACTATGTAATTACTGATTGTAATCCAAATTATTTACCCTATGCTCCAGGATGACATCTTTGGTGTGATTTCTCCTGGCTCACAAACAATGATCCAGCCTGCACAGCCCACCAATGTAAAAGGTGATTCAGCTCACATCTTCTTCCCTTAATTATTCCTTATTTATATAAATATTACAGATATTTCGGAGATAAAAGTAAAAATTAGTACATTTTTGTCCCTTTTCCTCTCTTTTAGATGAGATGACGCCACCACTGCCCTTTGCACCCTCTCCACGAGCTGCTCGCACAGGTTCCATCAAGGCAGGGGGTCTACTTTTTGTCCTGGACCATTTTCAGTGGACACAACCCATGAAGGATTCCATTGATGGTCTTCTGGCAAAGTACCGTGGGCAGAAAGACCTTCTCACCCAGGTAGATGCAGAGTATGCTGCCATTGTGCAGGTTGCCTCCAGGGATCCCAATAGCCTCTTGCACCCCACCACAAAACAACATATCTCACGTTACGTGAAACACCTGGCTAAGATGACGAACACAAGTTCATCTTTGAACACCAGTCCAGAGAAACTCGTAGAGACCCAGCAACTGTGGCATCAACTCACAGGAGGATATAGGAATATATTCACTTTCATTGGTTAGTAAAGAAGTATTTTCAAAAATATTACATTATATATCATCAAATGTATCATAAGGAATTACAGAAACTGCATGTTGCCTCGAGGCAACATTTTAACGTAATGGAATCACATAAGGCCATACCACGCATACTAGGGCTGCGTTCGAAACCGCATACTCAATGAGAGGTACTTAATTTCAATAAGAACTTACTCAACGGGCGCTAAAAGAGTAGGTACCTTATAACCAAATCTCGTTAAGTATGAATGCGAACCGGACATCTGCCATGTTGACATTATCATGTGACCTACGACGCGTTATCACAAGCGCAACACATGTCTCATATACAAATCTGTCATATACACATGTCACATCTCATGTCCAAAAATGGGAATCTTCAGTTAATACAATACAAAATACTTCACAGAACACATTACACGGGCAATAGATTAGCTAAAATGAGTTTCACATCAGAAGTTTGCGCACATTGCAATCAAAATTCTACAGATACATAGCCTACATCAATGCAACCTAGCACTGCACTCCAATCAAACACTTTTGGGAAGAGGTCACACAATTACTATCCACTATAGCTGGCTGCCACATCCCACTGTCGCCTTCCCTTTGCTTGCTGGGAGATCTCACAATAATCACTGATAAAACTATTACAGTTTTTTCCAATTGTTTTTTCCAAATATAATCACAATTATCCAAACACCACCACACCACACATTGGCTATAGGAAGTTTGGCTTCAAGTAAGTCTTTTCTACTTATTCTAACCATTTTGAATACTTATAAGGTCTCTATTTATTTTTAGATGTAATAATGTTATTTCAGGGATTTCTTGTTAAGTGATATTAACTTGCTGCATGGACATACTTTCTTTTGTTTTAAGTAATTTTCTTAAAGTAGGTTTTTTTTTCTCTTAGAATACAGCTGCCCAGATTTGCGGTGGAAATATACATACACAGTCTGACATACTTGATATCCTTGGAAAAAAAACGGTTTCAAAACAGATTTATAACACTTATTAATTTAATCAAACTATTTTTAATCAACGTTTCATTTCAAATGAAAGTCTTGACAAGAAATTAGCAGGTTTTAATTTTTTGCTTTTCTTTAAATGGGAGTACAGTTCCTGATATAATATCACTTACAGGAAACTGCTGTTATTGCATAAACTGGTCTGGGTTTACCTGTTGTGTGACAGTAAATTCTTCAAATTTCTCATAAAGTAGTTGAACCCACCCACATCCAAAACACACGCCAATGAAAAACCTCAGAATAAGCTTTTTGATTGAATCAGAGATAAACATTATGGAAGGTGGGGCCAGAGAACCACTGATAAATGTGGCAGTTCTTACTTTATATCTTACTTTATATCTGGTTCCGTCCGGCGGGGCTGGACGGAACCAGCGATGAGGAGGGTTCAGGCTCGGAGGGGCTGGACGGAACCAGCGATGAGGAGGGTTCAGGCTCGGTGGGGCTGGACGGAACTAGCGATGAGGAGGGTTCAGGCTCGGTGGGGCTGGACGGAACCAGCGATGAGGGGAGCTCGGGCTCAGCGGGGCTGGACGGAACCAGCGGTGTGGAGGGCTCGGGCGTTAGAGTGGGGCTGGTGCCGTTGTCCATGGTGAAGGAAGATCCACATGACACCAGCACCCACTCCACATAGGCCGCAAAATTCCCTTGAGGCCCATCTCTGGGCAGGCGTGCCTGGGTTTCAGCGTTTAGGCCTGCCCGGAAGAACACACAGAGGCTGGTGTCATCAAAATGAACATGAGGTACCAAGTCCAAATACCTCTGTGTGTGGGCCTCGAGGGATTGATCCTCCTGATCCAGGAGTAGGAGTTGCACTGCTGCAAAATCCATATTTAGGCGGTCGGTCGATCTGTCACAGTGTGGTGCAGGCTGAGGAACCGGAGGAGTCCAGAGTAATAATAAAGATCACTTTTAATATAACAGGCAGGAAGACAGGATCACGGGCGCCCCACAGGCTAACAATAAACATCAACCGACAAAGACTGAAACAAACTGAGGGAACTAAATACACATAGATTCAAATCTAACCAGGGTGAAGACAGGTGATACGGATGAATCAAGACGCTGAACGGGAGGCTGATGAGGGAGTGAGATCAGGTGTGCAGACGAGAGGATCATGGGAAGTGTAGTGCAGGAGACGCAGACAGGACGGTGCAGACGCAGACTGTGACAAACACATGTTGGTCACATTAGTAGGGTTTAAAACATAACAACTTAAATCAACCCTAAATGTATTCACAAAATAAATGGGAAGCTGTTTCTTCAACAAAACCATAAAATGAGCAAGTTTCATTAATATCAAGATATTTATAGATACATGAATTAAACGTATTGTTCATTTATATTTTAAGGTGTTGCGCTTGTGATGACGCGTCGTAGGTCACATGATAACTTCAACATAGCAGATGTCCGGTTTGCATTCATACTCAACGAGATTTGGTTATCTTTTAGTTCTTGTTGAGTAAGTACTTATTGAAATTAAGAACCTACTCATTGAGTATGCGGTTTCGAACGCAGCCCTAGTATGCGTGGTATGGCCTTATGTGATTCTATTATGGTAAAATGTTGCCTCGAGGCAACATGCAGTTTCCGCATTCCTTATGATACATTTGATGACATATAATGTAAAGTTTGTGAAAATACTTCTTTACTTACCAATGAACGTGGCTAAGATATTTTGTAGTTGATTATCTGGAGAGAAATTACAGAAAAATGCCCTTTTCAGTGTAGAAAATATGGACCCATGTGACATGCACGTGAGCTGAAAGAGGGAACACAATGGGCCACTGTAGGTCATGTTACCACTCTTTTGCATTTTCATTGGTTAGTATTTAAGTTCCCCTCTCCTTAGAGAGCATTGACCAATTAAATTGTATTTGTTTTTATATATATATATATATATATATATATATATATATATAAAAAAAAGCTAAAATAGACTATGTTGCCTGGAGGCAACACCGTACCAAAGACATTTGCTGCAACCCTAACTCGCTGTTATTGTACATGTAATTTTATGCTGTTTAATTAATGTTT
>NW_024122004.1:613909-626991 GCF_016745375.1 Pimephales promelas | reverse complement strand
TTTTGCTGTTTTCGGAGTCGCTGCTCTCTAGTGTTTCAGCATGCTGTCTCCTACTACATTTGGTTGCCAACCCCTGGCAACGGCATCCTATGTAGCATGGAATTGCCCTCTTTGCACAGGAGCAGTTCTTCTGACAACCTTTAACACAACCACATGATATTACCATGGCCAATGACACAGGCCAGACAGGCTGTGTAGATGGAATTGGAACTTCAACTCCTTAGCCCTCATCCAGAGACCATCCAAAATTCCTGAAGAGGGGGGATTTCTGGCTTGGCAATATGTGCATTCTCGTCAATAATGGTTGCCAGAGCTGCCCGCTTAAGGTTGAAGAGAAATGCGTTTTCAGTCGGGGGAAGTAGCTTTAAGGGTGTTGATTTGTTGTTCAATAACTATGCTCTCAGTGTCCCCAGATCAGAATCTTCAAAGTGATCAGCTGAGGATGTATACACATCTATGATGAGGCCTCGTGCCTGGTGAAGCAGGTCATCTGTTGTGTCATCAGTTGTGTTTTGACCAAACTCTTCAAGTGCAGGTATGTCCATTCTCATGCTGCTTTTGAACCAAGACTTCTTACCAGTGAAATAAGGAGAACTAGTTGTATCTCTTCCACTAAGACTGTGGAACTTCATATATTAAAAAAAAATTAAGTTTCCCCAATCTTCTCAAAACTCTGGATTCTGATAGAGGGCCATGAGACTTAGACCTGAGTGCAAAAATGGAGGCTCTAGCCTCTTCCAGAGCTGAGATATCGAAACTCAAAAATTCGGCCCGAAAAAAAAAACGACAGTGGTACCCCTTACGGTTTTTTTTTTTGGGCGAAAAATTAAGTTTCTCCAATCTTCCCAAATTCTGATAGAGGGCCATGAGACTTAGACCTGAGTGCAAAAATGGAGGCTCTAGCCCCTTCCAGAGCTGAGATATCGAAACTCAAAAATTCGGCCCGAAAAAAAAACGACAGTGGTACCCCTTACGTTTTTTTTTTGGGCGAAAATTTAAGTTTCTCCAATCTTCCCAAATTCTGATAGAGGGCCATGAGACTTAGACCTGAGTGCAAAAATGGAGGCTCTAGCCCCTTCCAGAGCTGAGATATCGAAACTCAAAAATTCGTCCGAAAAAAAAAAACGACAGTGGTACCCCTTACGTTTTTTTTTTGGGCGAAAAATTTAGTTTCTCCAATCTTCCCAAATTCTGATAGAGGGCCATGAGACTTAGACCCGAGTGCAAAAATGGAGGCTCTAGCCCCTTCCAGAGCTGAGATATCGAAACTCAAAAATTCGTCCCGAAAAAAAAACGACAGTGGTACCCCTTACGTTTTTTTTTTGGGGCGAAAAATTTAGTTTCTCCAATCTTCCCAAATTCTGATAGAGGGCCATGAGACTTAGACCCGAGTGCAAAAATGGAGGCTCTAGCCCCTTCCAGAGCTGAGATATCGAAACTCAAAAATTCGGCCCGAAAAAAAAAAAAACGACAGTGGTACCCCTTACGTTTTTTTTGGGGGGCGAAAAATTAAGTTTCTCCAATCTTCCCAAATTCTGATAGAGGGCCATGAGAAGTTGCAAGTAAATTTCACAATTAATTACAAAGAAACAGCCTCTCATTAGCTTAATGAGAAAGAGGAGAAAAGCTTGCTCTGTACTTTAGAAAACCAAACCACACATCCTGTTGTTATAACCCACAAAATGTCACCTAAACCAACAGCTACACACTTCAAGCTTTATGACTCTAATAGTTACATCTATGAGTGCAAATATACTCAACACGTACCTGAAATAACTGGATAGAAATAGTTATTTAAATGTTCTTTATTTATTCATATTTATTCATGTATGTGACACACACGCGCAGGGGCGATTCTAGGATTTTTTCAACTGGGGGGCACAAGAGGGGCCACAATTATTACAGAGGGGCCATTATTATGTTGTGTATTTATGTAGAACTGTAGATATCCAAATCAGTTCAAGTTCAGTAAGCTTTAAAATCAGCAATAAACAGTGATACCCTGTTATCTTTTAATAGCAGTTATTTACTGCTCTAAATCAAAACAATAAAATACAATTTATATTAACTTTTCACTTTACAAAAGTGATAGAAAAACTGTAATAAATAAAATAATCCAATGTATTAGTGTCACTCACAAATAATAATAGAACAGCCTTATTTATATAAATGCATAATTATATTAATCATTCATATAATAAACACACAATTAATGAATTCATATAACTGTAATAAAATTGTATACAATACATATTTTTTCATCCTATTCAATTTGCATTTCAGCAGTTGCAGTAAATTTGCATTGATGAATAGACTAAATCTGCTTATTTCAAGGAAGGCTAATTAGTCTTGAGCATATTGATTGTAAAATATCATATATAAATACTTTGTTAAATAGCTACTTTTTCAAAAAGGTATGCTTTAGTTTGACGTAAAATATGTGGATCATAGAAACAGTTTAGAATGACTTAATTAATCCAGTGTTATTCTAGTATTAATTATTTATTTTGCTATTTAATCATGCATTTTTATTTATTTATGATTTTTTTTTTTTTTTTTGAGAATGTTTTTGGATGCAGGGATTAAATTGACAAAAAATTCTTCTGACTGAATTTTTTTTTTTTTTCAGGCCAAGTCATATTCCTGTAACTTTATTTAAAGGTTCTCTAAGCGATGCTGGGCCAAAACATTTTTTTCACATACTTCAAACGTCTCCTCACTATCGGCTAGCTGCCTGTCCCCTAAACACACTGTAAAAAAACGCCGTCTCTGTAGACACCACAGGCTCCACAAACGGCAACAAAAACAATCATGTCCCACCCGCACCACGAAACCTAACAAACAGTGTTCCAGCCAATCACTGGCAAGTATTTGAGGGTGGGTCTGGGGGGTTAGTGCGCGTGCACATGAAGCAGCGAAGCATCAGAGGGAAGTTTGAAAAATTACCAACACACGACCAAAGAGACGTCGTTCTGAGGAACAAATTAAAAAGAAGAAGGAGTCGGATAAAGAACGTGCGAAGTTCCGAATTTACATCAGTAGCAAAGCTTTTGAATGATTGCGAGAACTCCGGCGGCAGAAGGGCTTCCAGTCCGACATTCAGGACAGGTTGCTCTGTTTTTGCTGGACAGGTCAGGTGGGTAACGTTAAATTGTTTTTTTTTCTTCTAAATTGACGCTTATGTTCGCCAAAACCACACAAGGATATAATTAGCTAGAACTATGCACGTTCACAATTATTTCAGGAAGCACGGAAGGGAGGGGGAGGAGATGAGATGCGGAGGAGGGAGCTCCGATTTGTTTGAAAATATTCGAACGTCAACAGGATCGCTTTGAGAACCTTTAAATAGTCGAGACCAATAGCGTTTTAAGGGGAGATGTTTTAAACCGATCTAATATTGCCAGTTTGTTTAATTTAAAAGCTATTTTAATCTATGAAAAACAATTACTTATGCTATCTTGACAAATAGGCCTAATCAACCATCAACTTTTCAGTGCATGTTTTTGTTTATCTTATAAGACCAAACAATGCTAAACTATTTTAATATAGTTTGTTTCATGGCAAATCGTTTTGGCTGAGGGAAAAGTGAAGTTTCATAACTTTATTTAGGCCATTTACAATAAAGGTGAAGTTTATGAAAAAATAAGACTTAAAAAAACACGAATATATGTTATATTGCATCCCATAAACAGAATCATGCAAAGAAAAAATGCAGTCAACCCCCTCCCTTTAAATACCGGAGCGATTGTATGGAAGGCATTTTCTGTCAAAATTAAATAAATAAATTAAACGATAAAAAGTAAAAATAAAACAAGTTTAACCATTTCATTACAGAAAATGGTACGCAGAATATGTGACAAAATTGATAATGAAATTAAATGATTTCATTTTCATTTTCATGGTGATAGTGCATCATCCCTGTCAAATTGAAAAATAAAATGCAATTGGTGATTTCACGTTTCATTTTCACTACAATCTCGAGACAAGACTGCCAATATTAAAATGAAAAGGCAAAAGTGAAAAGAAACTGCAAATACAGTTTTCACAAAGCTTTTTTATTAACATTCACGCTATAATAGTGACAGAAATCAAATTCAAATGTAAAGTTTAGTTTTAAATTTTAATCATTTTATTTCCTCTTTTATTTCACAGTTTTGATTTTCGTTTTCATTTTCAAAGACAACCTGTATGCAAATTATATGTTAATGAGTGGGTGTGGTTCGCAACAACGCCGTTGCGTGGAGGAGGGAAAATGTCGGTTATGACTAGTATAGCAGCAGAGTTAAACCAGCTTGCAAATATTTCGGATGATGATGACTTTATTTTGCTTCGAGTTGAATCTATCTTAGACACACTTGGGCACTTTGCAGCCGTCACAAACTCCGATGTCGATCATCTAGTTGTTAATAATCTAGGTGAGGTTGTGCAGTGCCTTCAGGCAGTAAATTGTCCGGGGAGTCTCGTCGGCCCGGGTCGTCCAAGGTATGACATCCCATTAGAAACGCTAAGGATGTATCTTCTAAATGGTTTTACTGCTCAAGAGGTAGCAAACTTATTCGGAGCGAGCGAGAGAACCATCAGACGGAGGATGAAAGAGCATCATATGAGGTAACGGAACTGAAGCGAACAGCTTTCACCTTGTTGCACGTAACGTTATATTTAAAATGGACCCTTTTCAGTTTTCACGGACTGGTTAAGTTACATTTCCACGTTTAGTAGTAACATCGTAAAAGTCAGCAAAGCGTTTTTCATGTAAAATATATATTGTGCACTTTATTTGTAATTTAATGTAGGCCTACATTAAACGAGACTCCCCGGACAATTTACTGCCTGAAGGCACTGCACAACCTCACCTAGATTATTAACAACTAGATGATCGACATCGGAGTTTGTGACGGCTGCAAAGTGCCCAAGTGTGTCTAAGATAGATTCAACTCGAAGCAAAATGAAGTCATCATCATCCGAAATATTTGCAAGCTGGTTTAACTCTGCTGCTATACTGGTCATAACCGACATTTTCCCTCCTCCACGCAACGGCGTTGCGAACCACACCCACTCATTAACATATAATTTGCATACAGGTTGTCTTTGAAAATGAAAACGAAAATCAAAACTGTGAAATAAAAGAGGAAATAAAATGATTAAAATTTAAAACTAAACTTTACATTTGAATTTGATTTCTGTCACTATTATAGCGTGAATGTTAATAAAAAAGCTTTGTGAAAACTGTATTTGCAGTTTCTTTTCACTTTTGCCTTTTCATTTTAATATTGGCAGTCTTGTCTCGAGATTGTAGTGAAAATGAAACGTGAAATCACCAATTGCATTTTATTTTTCAATTTGACAGGGATGATGCACTATCACCATGAAAATGAAATCATTTAATTTCATTATCAATTTTGTCACATATTCTGCGTACCATTTTCTGTAATGAAATGGTTAAACTTGTTTTATTTTTAATTTTTATCGTTTAATTTATTTATTTAATTTCGGCAGAAAATGCCTCCATACAATAAAACCATAAAACAGTAAATAAATAAATCAAAATTAAATGTATAAATAAATAGACACATTTAAAATTGTTTATTTAATTCATGTTTTAAAACGTAGATTAATAAAACAATAAAAACATACTTAAATAAGTGATTTTAAAGGCACATGTTAAATCACCTTTTTAAAGCATTTGTCAAGGCATTTTCTGCCGAAATTAAATAAATAAATTAAACGATAAAAAGTAAAAATAAAACAAGTTTAACCATTTCATTACAGAAAATGGTACGCAGAATATGTGACAAAATTGATAATGAAATTAAATGATTTCATTTTCATGGTGATAGTGCATCATCCCTGTCAAATTGAAAAATAAAATGCAATTGGTGATTTCACGTTTCATTTTCACTACAATCTCGAGACAAGACTGCCAATATTAAAATGAAAAGGCAAAAGTGAAAAGAAACTGCAAATACAGTTTTCACAAAGCTTTTTTATTAACATTCACGCTATAATAGTGACAGAAATCAAATTCAAATGTAAAGTTTAGTTTTAAATTTTAATCATTTTATTTCCTCTTTTATTTCACAGTTTTGATTTTCGTTTTCATTTTCAAAGACAACCTGTATGCAAATTATATGTTAATGAGTGGGTGTGGTTCGCAACAACGCCGTTGCGTGGAGGAGGGAAAATGTCGGTTATGACTAGTATAGCAGCAGAGTTAACCAGCTTGCAAATATTTCGGATGATGATGACTTTATTTTGCTTCGAGTTGAATCTATCTTAGACACACTTGGGCACTTTGCAGCCGTCACAAACTCCGATGTCGATCATCTAGTTGTTAATAATCTAGGTGAGGTTGTGCAGTGCCTTCAGCAGTAAATTGTCCGGGGAGTCTCGTCGGCCCGGGTCGTCCAAGGTATGACATCCCATTAGAAACGCTAAGGATGTATCTTCTAAATGGTTTTACTGCTCAAGAGGTAGCAAACTTATTCGGAGCGAGCGAGAGAACCATCAGACGGAGGATGAAAGAGCATCATATGAGGTAACGGAACTGAAGCGAACAGCTTTCACCTTGTTGCACGTAACGTTATTTAAAATGGACCCTTTTCAGTTTTCACGGACTGGTTAAGTTACATTTCCACGTTTAGTAGTAACATCGTAAAAGTCAGCAAAGCGTTTTTCATGTAAAATATATATTGTGCACTTTATTTGTAATTTAATGTAGGCCTACATTAAACGAGACTCCCGGACAATTTACTGCCTGAAGGCACTGCACAACCTCACCTAGATTATTAACACTAGATGATCGACATCGGAGTTTGTGACGGCTGCAAAGTGCCCAAGTGTGTCTAAGATAGATTCAACTCGAAGCAAAATGAAGTCATCATCATCCGAAATATTTGCAAGCTGGTTTAACTCTGCTGCTATACTGGTCATAACCGACATTTTCCCTCCTCCACGCAACGCGTTGTTGCGAACCACACCCACTCATTAACATATAATTTGCATACAGGTTGTCTTTGAAAATGAAAACGAAAATCAAAACTGTGAAATAAAAGAGGAAATAAAATGAATTAAAATTTAAAACTAAACTTTACATTTGAATTTGATTTCTGTCACTATTATAGCATGAATGTTAATAAAAAAGCTTTGTGAAAACTGTATTTGCAGTTTCTTTTCACTTTTGCCTTTTCATTTTAATATTGGCAGTCTTGTCTCGAGATTGTAGTGAAAATGAAACGTGAAATCACCAATTGCATTTTATTTTTCAATTTGACAGGGATGATGCACTATCACCATGAAAATGAAATCATTTAATTTCATTATCAATTTTGTCACATATTCTGCGTACCATTTTCTGTAATGAAATGGTTAAACTTGTTTTATTTTTACTTTTTATCGTTTAATTTATTTATTTAATTTCGGCAGAAAATGCCTTCCATACGATTGCGCCTTCAGTGTAATTTGATATAGTTGAATATAGTTGTTTAAAGCTCAAATCTGTGGTTTATTTATAAAGACTGCGCCTTTTTAAAACATTGTTCTGACGTTTTCGGAGTTGTCAGAACCAGGGATCAGCAGCACATCTAGCCCGCCTGGAACAGCCTTAACTCGGCTAGTCATTCTGGCGTTTGCCGCGGATAAATGCTATGCTACTATGTAAACTAACTAAAAAACAATAAGAACGAGAAATGTTTAAATTTACAATCTACAGATTTGGTTATATACTAGTATTATGAAACATATAAGTTAAAATACATGAATGACTCATAATAACTACTTACTCAACGAGCGCTAAATAGCCAAATCTCGTTGAGTATGAATGAGAACATCTGCCATGTTAACGTTATCATGTGACCTACTACGACGCGTTGTCATCATATCACAAGCGCAACAGCAAAAAGAAATGAACAACGACACGTTTAATTCTATCTATAAATATCTTGACATTGATGAAACTTGCTCATTCTGTTGTGGTATTGTTGAAGAAACAGCTGCCTTTAAGGTTGATTTAAGTTGTTATATTTTAAACCCTACTAATGTGACCCACAGTGTTATTCTTATAACGATATTTTTTTTAAGAAACCCCCAAATCGTCACCTCTTAAATATATGTTGTTAATTTCTTTATTTTATACCCAAAAAGTTTCTCATTTAAGTTTTCCTCCTTTTCTTGATGAATTTACCGTTTCATCCCTCAGACTTATTACAACAAAACAACATTTTTTTGTATGTATTATGAAGAACTATTTAAATATATTTAGCCTTGTTATTGTTCCTTTTTCCTGTGTATAAATATTATATTATGATGTCATATTATGATGTACACAAGCCAATGATCTTTGTGTTTTCTGTTTTGTCATTTTGACTGTTATGGTAGGCCTATCTTGAATGTAATACGTTTAGAAGTTTAAATTATATGATTAACAGGTGCACTAACACTTCATAACATCAGTAACTCGACAGCACAACCTAGAACAGTTTTCCCCTGCGTTTGTAATGTCTGCATAAAGGAGACGGCAGCTGCTCGAAGATCTCTTTTGGAGAAAACTGTTGATTTTATACTCGAAAAATGTAAGTATCACTCCTTAAAAATTAATATTACCTCAGAATGAATTGCATTGTTAGCCCACCCCAAAACTTATACAAAATAATTTGTAATATTAAATGCTGACCAATACTTAATTATATAACTTTTTTATATACTAAAAACATAATTTAATATAACAAGCAAAATGTAATTTGTTTTGTCATATGACAGTTATGCATGAATACATTTCTATTCATAAATGCAAATGCAGTGCAACATCTCAATTGTCAGTCAATCAATGAATTAATGGATACATTAATTAAATAATTAAATTGTATATACTGACAACATTAATAAAAATGAATAAATGAGTAAAAGAACAAATAAAAGTAACCATCACAATAAACAATACAAGTCAACAACACATGAAACAAAGCTTTAATCAAACTACAAACATGTATTTACAGGCGCTGAACACCACATCCTACTGCCGACTCAACACAGCGGTTCCCATTCTGCAGCTTTATTCTGATGAATTCACCAGAGGTGACCGTGCCTTCGTCCCAGAGCTTGTTGCTGCGCTGTGCTTCACAATATGAGGCAATAAGGGCAGGTGGAGAGATGTAGGGACTCATAAGGGCAGGTGGAGAGATGGAGGGACTCATAAGGGCAGGTGGAGAGATGGAGGGTCTCGTAAGGGCAGATGGAGAGATAGAGGGTCTCGTAAAGGCAGGTGGAGAGATGGAGGAACTCATAAGGGCAGGTGGACAGATGGAGGGACTCATCCATGGCACCACTTCCAGGATGCAGCTCTGGGCTCCTCATCCTCAGTGCTCACACCAGTCTGCAGACATTTCAGATCCTACAAAAATGCACAAACATTATACAAAAGCAGTCATTTTAACACACAATGTCATTTGATTTATGTATTAAAAATAACCTTACTTTATATTTGAGTAAAATCCCTAAAACAAATGCTGCCATCATCTTTCCTTGCAGGTCCTGCTCCACCACAAAAGCTCTGCAGCAAATGCACAGAAATCAAGAATCAGAAAAGTGTTGTAATTTCTCGACTTGAATTTACAATAATTCAAATAAACTACAATTTAAGATTGAATAGATTTTGTTATCCATTTCTGTAGTATACTCACTCAAAGCCTTTGATGACAGCATTCAGCATCATGAGCCGGTTCTTCTGTCCCAGGCTGTAACATACGATTCACATTACGAGCTCAACACTGAATTTACATGCTGAGGTTGATATGTTAACTCACTTTTAATCCAACTTAAATGTTCCTCAATATATCAACACTAATAAGGGACAAATTAAATATAACATATTTAGTTACTTTATAGATTTGTTTATTTACCTTATTTACAGCACATTTGTCTAATGTAAGTAGTGTCAGTGAATTATCCTTCATAATAGCACACATAACGTTACATCACTCAGATGTATTTTTCATGTTGGGATGTGCAATATGCAATACTTAAACAATATTTTCATTTCAGATGTAAATAGACATTTTAAATAAGCGTGTTTAAGATGTAACGTTATATGGTTATGTAAATCCATTTTAGAAACTTAACGTTTACGTGTAGCCTACTTACTGGAGCTCCCCTGTTTAACTAACTAGCTATAATAAAACGTGTGTTTACAGCAAAATCACAATACTATACTGTCTAAGTCCTTTAGACCTTCAACAGTTAAAACGTTTACTCTATAGTAGTTTAACACATACGATTTAAATACAAGGAACCGTGTTTACTCACATTTGAAAACCCCTGCTTCGCTGACCTCCGCGATGTTGATAATGACGTATGCTCTCCCGTGGCCTCCTGGGATAGAAGAGTATCCATCGGATGAACACATTAAAAAATCTGGGCGAAAGCAGGAGATCATCCGGGAACTTCTCGCCTACTCTTTTATGAGTACTGAGATTTCGGACATACTACTCCTTTCAAATACTTTTTTCCCCTACTCTATAGTACGAAAGTAGGGATACGAAAGTAGGGATAAGTGTGCCGGAATCTCGCGATAATTAGTACGTCACTCTGGTAATTCTCGCCTACTCTTTTATGGATACTAAGGATTCGGGCATACTTATTCGCTCGCCTACTGCTTTTTCCCTACTATATAGTAGGGAAGTATGCGGTTTCGAACGCAGCCCATCTCTTCACCACACCGGCGACGTAAAGCGAAACCGGAAGTGTCCGCCCGCACACTCACACGGACGGATCAGAAATCCAAAATGGCGGCCACGTGCAACAAGCGGAGATGCTACAATGATGATTGACTGTGTTGCTGCTACTGTTACTGCTACTGTTATCTTTTTTACAGGTAAGATTACTTAAGTCAAATGGGTCCACGAACCGTTATGTTTAGTATTTGAGTATTTAGGATTTATGTTAAGTAGTAAATTTTGAGCACGAAATTGTTATTACCCGTGGATAGAGCGTGATCAGAAACAACGCGGCAATGAAACTTCGTATGTGAAACGATAATTGGTATTATGCAATGGAGATGGAAAGACAGTATGCACAGTACTGTTATGTAGAGGTTGTGTGATATTGATGGGTAAAATAATAGTTTAAGTGACGCGAGTTCAGTAACACACGTGGAGTTCGCGGGTGTCCGCCATTTTGCCCAAGTTGCGTGCAGCGGGGACATTAGAGTTAAAGGGCAACTCCTAGGGCTGTAACGATACACCAAACCCACGATTCGGTTCGTATCACGATTTTTGACCCACGATTCGATTCGTATCGCGATTCTATCACGGGGGCGAGGCTTGGCCTGAAAAATAGATTTTGAGAGGAAAACATATACAGGTATTTTTTATTAAATAACATTTGGAGAAACGTATAGAATCTGAACACCAAAAAAACAATATAATAACTATGCAAATTATTAAACTAAACTAGGCAGTGTAGGCTGCTGCTTTTGGGTTGTTTTCTGTGCTCCAACTATATATTTTTTATAAGGCTATACCCTTCTTGTTTTGAACTTCATGCATGTGTATTGCATGTTAAACAAGTATTTAATGTAATATGATAACAAGACTGTTTTATTTTGGTGATGATGTGTAGCCAGATATATCAGCAGAGCACGTGCGATTACCTGCGTCTGTCTTTGAAGTCGTGAAAAGGTTGCCGTGTACCATCATTTTTAAGCCACAATATGTATTTCTTTCTGCTAAAAATGGCAAAAATAACTGCATCTATGTTATATATTTCTATTAGATGTGTATTTACATTATCCCGACAGTTTCCACCAACTTTCAAATACGGAGAAATAGTTTAATTCGAAGACACGGGACGTTTCTTTATTTCCGTTTCGTTGCCCGTTTATGGCGTCATATAACCTTTGACTCCTCTATTTTCTCTATCTTCCTTGCGGAACCCGGCGAAACCGCCAAACAAAGGGGAACACTGGATTACCACAAATAAAGCAAAGAAAATGACGAAGAAAAAAGTAGTACGTATTTTTATGTGTGTAAATCACGTGCCCGCTCACTCTTAACAGACCCACTGTCCCCGGTGCTGCTCGCGCATAAAGCGCTCCCCGTTGTTCACGGTAACCGTGTCGTCTCATTCAAAACAGCCAACTGTTGCTGTTAGCGAGCCGCGCACATTGAATACTCATATGGGTCAGGCTGCGAATGTACGTGCCCGCTTCGGTGCGCTCACGCTTACTAAATAAACGCCTCACCTCCGGCGCCGCGCACTCGATACATTCCCTTTAGCCTTTAGCACATAGTGGATGCATAACGCAAACCCAGTCAAACGTTTGACTGCAGTATCTTATGAGCTTTATAATCCGGTGCGCCCTATATATGAAAAATGTTCTAAAATAGGTCATTCATTGAAGGAGCGTAATATAAATATTTATATTTGTCTGTATTGTAGTTATGGACCACGATTACGCTTTGCCTGCACGTTCTGCTGCTACAGCCAGCTCCTTAGCTAAAGCTCAAACGTACGGGTGAAAAATATGACGCGAGAAGGGTTTGGGACAGGAGAAGCATGACACAGGTAAACATTGGGGTTGCATTTAAAGCTTCTTGACAAGCTAAATCTACAGAGAGATGCCGTATATCCGTATATTTTGTGAAATGATGATGTCATGTCATGAGGTGAGCTGGTTGTCATTGACAGCGACAACAACTCCCGTGAGCCCACGCTCTCTCCCGACGTCATCAAAGTACGTCTTTTGTTATTATTTTAAACGAGTGACCCCTGTTGGCCAAAAATCGCATACTGTACGTTTAATGTTCACGTCACAGGGATTTCCCATAAATGCACGCCTTTCAATGCGCATAGACGCTGTTTAGTTTCGGTTACAGTGGTTACTGAAAATGTCATCGTTTTTGTCCACATCGTAAACATATTTATATAGCAACAGATACATATAAATTAAATAAATGGAAATTCTATAACCGACAGCCTTCACAGAAGAACACGCCAAAGAGAAATGTACTTTTCATACGGATTACATAAGCAGAGAGCAGTCTGTTTTCTTTCGTTTTGAATTGTTCTTTTTAAAAGTAGACATTTCGATA
>NW_024122004.1:543263-613409 GCF_016745375.1 Pimephales promelas | reverse complement strand
GTCCTCTCTGCCAGTTGTTCAGTCACATGACTTGTTTTGTTGTGTAAACTACTGATATTTAAATCTCTTAATATCGATATCTCCAAAACTGACCGATATTTAATATCTTCAATATTTAGTGGAACAAAACTGACCGATATTTAATATCTTAAATATTTAATGGAACAAACTGACCGATATTTAATATCTTAAATATTTAGTGGAACAAAACTGACCAATATTTTAAATCTCTAAATGGAAAAAAAATGGCCGATATTTAATATCTTAAATATTTAGTGGAACAAAACTGACTGATATTTAATATCTTGAATATTTAGTGGAACAAAACTGACCGATATTTAATATCTTAAATATTTAATGGAACAAAACTGACCAATATTTAATATCTTAAATATTTAATGGAACAAAACTGACCGATATTAAATATCTTAAATATTTAGTGTAACAAAACTGACAGATATTTAATATTTTAATATTTAGTGGAACAAAACTGACCAATATTTAATATCTTAAATATTTAATGGAACAAAACTGACCAATATTTAATATCTTAAATATTTAATGGAACAAAAACTGACCGATATTTAATATCTTAAATATTTAGTGGAACAAAACTAACCGATATTTAATATCTTAAATATTTAGTGGAACAAAACTGACCGATATTTAATATCTTAAATATTTAGTGGAACAAAACTGACCGATATTTAATATCTTAAATATTTAGTGGAACAAAACTAACCGATATTTAATATCTTAAATATTTAGTGGAACAAAACTGACCGATATTTAATATCTTAAATATTTTAGTGGAACAAAAACTGACCGATATTTAATATCTTAAATATTTAGTGGAACAAAACTAACCGATATTTAATATCTTAAATATTTAGTGAAACAAAACTAACCGATATTTAATATCTTAAATATTTAGTGGAACAAAACTGACCGATATTTAATATCTTTAAATATTTAGTGGAACAAAACTGACCGATATTTAATATCTTAAATATTTAGTGGAACAAAACTAACCGATATTTAATATCTTAAATATTTAGTGGAACAAAACTAACCGATATTTAATATCTTAAATATTTAATGGAACAAAACTGACCGATATTTAATATCTTAAATATTTAATGGAATGAAACTGACCAATATTTTAAATCTCTAAATGGAAAAAAAACGACCGATATTTAATATCTTAAATATTTATGGAACAAAAACTGACCGATATTTAATATCTTGAATATTTAGTGGAACAAAACTGACCGATATTTAATATCTTAAATATTTAGTGGAACAAAACTAACCGATATTTAATATCTTAAATATTTAATGGAACAAAACTGACCGATATTTAATATCTTAAATATTTAATGGAATGAAACTGACCAATATTTAATATCTTAAATATTTAGTGTAAATAAATTGACAGATATTTAATATCTTAAATATTTAGTTTAACAAAACTGACCGATATTTAATATCTTAAATATTTAGTGGAACAAAACTAACCGATATTTAATATCTTAAATATTTAATGGAACAAAACTGACCGATATTTAATATCTTAAATATTTAATGGAATGAAACTGATCGATATTTAATATCTTAAATATTTAGTGGAACAAAACTGACCGATATTTAATATCTTAAATATTTAGTTTAACAAAACTGACCGATATTTAATATCTTAAATATTTAATGGAACAAAACTGACCGATATTTAATATCTTACATATTTAATGTAACAAAACTGACCGATATTTTAAATCTCTTAATGGAAAAAACGACCGATATTTAATATTAAGATATTTTTAAATATATTTTTACAAATATTTTTTTTTCTTGATCTTTCAGTGTGTCTCAGTCACTGCAGCACTGATATATGTGCGACATATGTGCTAGACAACACTAGAAATACAACAACAGGATCACTCATATCATCATTTTATGAAATCTTATCGCCCACTAAAACTTGCTCTATAATAAAGCATCAAGGCATTACAGACATAACAGTATGACTTTCTGTAAAGCTGCTTTAAAATGAAGTGTATTGTGCAAAGAGCTTTACAAATGCACTTGATTTCGACTCGTTGCAGTTTTCAAAGAGCTTCAAAATCGAGTGAGGCACGAGAAGAAGAACGGCGGTCCTCACATCCCTAAGATTCAGGAGAGGAAGAGCAACCGCTTCTCCATCCCGGATCTGCCCGGAGACATGGAGTTTCCCACGGACAGCAAGAGCCGCAAGAAGATGAAGGCCAACACGGTGTCCGGGGGACGCAACAAGATCCGCAAGATGCTGGAGAAGACCCGGTTCAGCATCCTCCCCCCGAAGCCCTTCAGGTAAACACACGCTTCTCTCCCTCTCGTTAGGCTCCGTTTCTTTTTGGTTTAAACACACGTCCATCCATCCATTAGTGTGTTGTCCTCTTGAGGGAACTGAAGGTGGTTATCTCTGCTGTCAGGACCCGAGGCAGGACGAGACACCCCTGTAATATAGTGTTGTTTTCTCACTGTGGTGAGAGAAAATGTGCTCCAGTGTCATGAAAGTGACACCATGTCCAAACCAGACGCGATAAGATTACATCCACAAGCACTTTGTCCATCCACAAAATCAATCACAGATATCGGATATTGTCCAGCACATCGGATCGGCCCACACCTCTATGCCATCTTACATCGCATGCGGTTTATTCACACACACACACACATGCTGGGAACGACTGATTGAGATATGAAGCCTATTCGGATGCATTTAAAATGCTGCCAAAACTCAAGATATGAGGGCATTTTGTCTTATATTTATATATGATATACAGTAGTTGGGCAATATCACACGAGCAAGTTGTTTTTTTCCCGAATATCTGAACTATTACAAATCTTATATTGATTTTATACAGCAGTTTAATTAGACACAATATTGCAAATGCTGCTTGTTTTTGCTCCGTTTCGCCAAACAAAGCCTCACCGTTTTATTCCTGAATGAATCAGCCGTTTGAATGAATCTGTTGGATGAATGATTCAATAATTGACCAGTTTCATATTTAGTGTATTATTTCATTCTTCATTCATATTCATATTACCTCTAAGCTGCACTAAACAGTCTCTGTTAATAGACTTAAATGCCACTTCAGATGCAGCTTCTATCTCTATGAGGTGTTTTTAATAAGACAAATCATGGGTAAATTCACAAGTCGACAGCATTGACCTTGTAACCAATCAGATCAACGTGTGATCTCTGAGCTGAGTGAGTGGAGGCGGGGCTCATTTGCATATTCATTGAACCACGCGTACTAATTGAGGCAAGGGTGTCGAGTTACGTTCCAGATATTTTAAGGCATGGGGATTTTTTTTTTTTTTTCAAGGAAATTTTGGTATTATGTAATACAATTATTGACTACAGGGGGACTTTAACATTTTGTGCAATAAATTCTATGTTGAATCAAAATATTTCCTTCTAAAGCTACTTTTTGTAATGCCTATTCTCATCTAACACAATAATGACTTTAAACCATCTTTTGGGGGCTAATTTCTCATACAAACTGTATGGCTAGTAATTAATCTGCTGATCATGTTATAATTAATTCGATTAAACATTTTAATCGCATGACAGCCCTAATTTTAACACATTAATAGTACAAAACATACTGAGTGACTGACAGTCTTTGTCATGAATACACTTCAGATTTTACTGTAAGTTATTTGCAAGATCTGAGGTAAATCATCCATGATAAAGTCACACGCAACGTTATTCAAACTAAACTTAAACATTTCCATCTGAGACCATCACTGTTTATATGTGTTCGTTCCGGCCATGATCGCGCATCTCTGTCACAGTGCAAACAATACAGACGTTATGTGTTTCATGCACAGTGTGTGTTTTATCTTATGAGGTAGGGGTGAATGTGAGTGCAGGAAGTGTGTGTGTGTGTGAGGGTCATCTCTGTGCTTTATGCTTGTTCTGCTTGACATCACGTGTCTTCTGTTTTTATGGCTGGTCACTTGCACAGGGGACTGTTTGGGTAAGAGACACCAGCTCAACACTCTCTCTCTCTCTCATAAAATCGTTTGCGTGTACATTCATCTTCACATAAACCATGCGATTGAGCTCATCTTTGCGCATACTAGCAACACATTTCACTGGCACTTCTTCTCTTTCCTGCGTGTTCATGAAGAGTCGCGTCACATCCTAACCAGGCACGACCTTTCCAACAGCCAATCAGAGCAGCTAGCAGCACTTTTCCTGTGGACTAAGGCTGGGATTGGCCAGGAAGCAATGTCGTGCCTTGTTAGGTGTTTTCTGTCATCGGTCAAGATGTTTTTCTTGTGTGAATGAACCGTGCCGTGTCATACTGTGCTGTGTGTGTGGAAGTCGTTCTTTTCAATTCCTGTTTCTGTGAAATCACAAGCTCTGTTTGTCACGTGACCTGAACTTGGACAAACACTAGCTGTGTCTCACATGCATGCAAAAATGAGAACAAGACCTTTCTTATTTTTTGTGTATGTCATTATAATAAAGTCATTATGACATGAAAAGTGAATGGACTTGGCATCACTTATTTTTCGGTCAATTTCAACGTTAAATTTCAACATAATTTTTACTTAGATATAGTATCTCATAATTATGACTTGGCATGTCATCTCAATATGACTTTTTATCAAATAATTTGGCCTATCTCATAATTTTGCATATCTCATAATAATGGCAGTATTTCATAATTTTGACTCTTATCTCATGATTGATTTAACCTCATTATTATGACACAGTAATTTTGCAGAATTTTGACTTCTCATAATTTTTTATCCCATAATTTCACCGTTTGCCAATTTCGACTATCTCATAATTCTGACTTAATATGTCATAATTACGTTTGCTCCACAAATATTTCTCTTAGTCTTTCATTCAAAATATTCACAAAAATCTAACCTTTCATTAAAATCAAATAGTTATTCTTATCAAAAAAAAAATTTTTGTATTTATTTTAGAAATAGCAAAAACTAATTTTCACTGTCATTTCCGCCCTATTTACCAAGAATGCGGATATTTTGAGTCTCGTTCATGGATTGTGTGAGTTAATATGATTGTGTGTGTGTGTGTTCACTCTGTGTTTGTGCTCGTGTCTGTTTAGAGCGCTTTCACACTGCAGCTCAGTCGCTTTGGATCATCGCCGCTCGCGTACTCCACATAATGCGTCTACAGCTCCACGGCAAAGTCAAAGTTTATTTAGAAAGCACTTGTTAAAAAACTTATCAAAGTGCTGTACACACATATCACTGATGCAAACAGTCAACAGCACAGAAGAAAACAACAAGACACAATACAAAAAAAGCAACTCACACAGTGTCAAATGACAGACTATTAAAATATGTTTTTAGCTAGATTTAAAAACAGCAAGTGTTTGAGCCTGTGTAATGTGGAGAGGATGCTCTTCAGCTTTACCCCTGGGATAGCGAACAGCGATAAGTGCTCTTAGGTTAGGCATACAGGATATTCAGGTGCCAAACCATTAAGAGATTTAAAAACAGGGTTATACAGCCATCTGTATGACTCGTCTTCAGCTCTCTTTCAGTCGCCGTTGCTTGTCGTGCCGAAACTCAAAACAGCCGCGAGGAATCTGAACACAGTGGAGCATCGAATCCCTCCTTCGCCAACGAGCGTTTCAGAGCAACACAGACATAGTGCAGAAGTAGAAATGCTCACGACGACGTAGAAATAGAGTCAACAATAATCCAGACGAGTTGAAATAAAAATAAGAACAAGTCTTTGAAAGACTTTAGAGGACAGGAAAGATTTAAATTTAAATCAGACTCTATAATAACACGTACGGTTTTTACACAGGGCTTCACAAGTGGATTCAAACCACCAAGGTCCATAAGTGTGTCCCGGCGTAAACAGCGCAACTTCTGTTTTATTTTCATTAAAACTAAGGAAATGTAGTGCTAGCCAGGCCTTAAAAGGAGTAGTTCACTTTAAAAAAAACTTTTGCTGATAATTTACTCACCCCCATGCATGTCATCCAAGATGTCCATGTCTTTCTTTCTTCAGTCAAAAAAAAATTAAGGTTTTTGATGAAAACATTCCAGGATTTTCTCCATATAATGGACTTCAATGGGGTCCAAACGGTTCAAGGTCCAAAAGACAGTTTCAGTGCAAACTGTTCAAATGTCTTTAAACGACACCAGACGATGAATAAGGGTCTTATCAAGCGAAACGATCACTCATTTAATAAATAAATAACAAAGTTTAAGTTTTATAAGCTCAAATGTTCACCTTACTCTGTAACGCGTGTTCGTGACTCTCCTTGTCGAACTCGTTCATCAAAATGAACGAATCTTTTTTCGTGTCATTTGGTTGATTCAACGAACGAAATGAACGAATTGACTCAGAAAAAGATTTGTTCATTTTGATGAACGAGTTCGAACAGGAGAGTCACGAACGCGTTATTCATCGTCTGGAATCGTTTAAAGCCCTTTGAACAGTTTGCACTGAAACTCTCATTTGGACCTTGAACCGTTTGGTCCCCATTGAAGTCCATTATATGGAGAAAAATCCTGGAATGTTTTCATCAAAAACCTTAATTTCTTTTCGACTGAAGAAAGAAAGACAAGAAAGACATCTTGGATGACATGGGGGCGAGTAAATTATCAGCAATTTTTTTTTAAAGTGAACTACTTTAATTTCCTATATTTTATTGTTGAGTATTTTTTTGTTTCAAAGCCAGATAAATGTGTGTATCGTCTGCATAACAATGAAAAGAAATACCAAATTTCCTAAAAATATGTCCTAAGGGAAGCAGATCCAGGGAGAACAAAATAGGCCCCAAAATAGAGCCCTGGGGCACCCCACGCATCAAAGAAGCCGTCGAGGAGACAAACTTCTTTCAGACGAATAAGATCTAAACCATGGTGATACCGTAACCCAGCTAAACATGATCTGGTCAAAGTGGAGGAATCATTTTAGGTCCTCAATCATTAATAGTTATTCTTTTAGCAAAATCACATTCGTTTCATCTCCTTCCAGTTCAGTCAAATCAAGTGTGAAAACGGCCTAAATGTCTGTGTGTGTGTGTGTGTGAGTGTGTGGAGCCGTCTGTAATCCCTCTTGCTCTGTGTGTGCAGTGACAGTGGCTTGTCCCAGTCTCAGGATGACAGTGTGGTGGGCACGAAGCAGTGCCGGCACAGCGTGGCCATCATGCCGATCCCGGGCAGCCTCTCGTCCAGCAGCCCGGACCTGCTCCAGCCCGCCAGCGCACTCGACTTCACCAACCCCGCAGGTAACACACACACACACACACACACACACACACACACACGCCATCAGACATCATGTGACGGGCCGAGTGGCAGAAGAATAGAAAATAACAATAATACAACAATAATACAGGTGAAACTCGAAACATTAGAATATGGTGCAAAAGTTGATTTATATCAGTTATTTAACTTAAAAACTGAAACTAATATATTATATAGACTCATTACATGCAAAGTGAGATATTTCAAGCCTTTATTTGTTATAATTGTGATGATTATGGATTACAGATATGAAAACCTTTTCACAATATTCTAATTTTGAATAAAAATTAGAAAGTGTCTTTCCGACAGCTTGCTAAAAGTATTATTCATTTGTATTTAACATTATTTAGAACTGTTTTGGAAATAGATTTTTAATAAGAGCTGATCTTTTATATTTTTTTAACCAAAATGTTTTGCCTCTAGTCAAAGTTTGTAGTTTTATGATTCTCCTCGTAGCTGGTTGGTTTGGTTTATGGGTTATAGCGCTTTTTGGAATTTTTATGGGAGAAATTAATGTAAAAAAACCAACGCCGCTGGAAAAGTGGGCAGGAACTAATGCAATAAGTGGGAATATGGATAATAAAAGAGCCGAATCACCGATTGGTAACATCATTACGGCACTGCAGCTGTTTTATATGACAGATTTAGTTGTGGTTTGATTATATTATTTAATCGTGAATGTGGCGAGCAGTTTTTGAGATTTCAGGATTTCCCCATTCAAGTTAACAGGGAAACTGCGAATACAACAATAAAACGAACGATTATCAATGATTATATCATTCCTCACAACTTATTAAACATCCAATGATCGTGGATATGGACATGCAGACAGAGATCGTGTTTCCTGACATTTATATTAGCCTGATTTCAACGAGGAAATATATAAAGCATTTGCCCGTGAACGCTTTATTTAAATACATACTGTATGTCTAAATCCGTGTGATCACTTATATCAACGTTATTTATATTGTTATAAAAAAAAACCTCTCAAACGTTTATTGCATTTAATATAGGGCTGTGCAAAAATTAATTGCGATTAATCGCATCCAAAATAAAAGTCTGTGTTTACATAATATATTTGTGTGTGCTGTATATAATTATTTTGTGTATATAAATACACACACATGCATGTATATATTTAAGAAAATGTGTTATTCATATCTAAAATATTTATAGATTATGTATTTATTTATGTATACAGAATTTAAGTGCAAATAATTCTTAAATATATACATGCAGGCATAGGTATTTATATATACAAAATAATTATATACAGCACACACAAATATATTATGTAAACACAGACTTTTATTTTGGATGTGATTAATCACAATTAATTTTTGCACAGCCCTAATTTAATATAAATTTTTAATTATTTTTTTCCGTTCACATTTATTTACAGTGTATGATATTGGTTTTATACACTTTTTTTTAAAGTGTCCTTCTTTTCGCAACAGAGAGTTCTGTATGTCTCCTGATCTGAAAGCGCTCTACATGTACAGTAGATAGATAGATATAGCTGGACTATATGAGGATGTTCAGCAGGATTCCAGTAAACGTCTCCTTTCTGAAAGCTCAGCTCTGGGTTGTGTAAAGCGAAAGCACACGACTGGTTTCAGGAGGATCTGGAAGTGCAGTGCGAGAGATGTTTATAACGAGGAGGACGTCTTTACATTAGTGGTGGTGTCTCCACCGGTGTCATGTGTCATCTCTCTCTCTCTCTCTCTCTCTCTCTCTCTCTGTGTGTTTCTGGGCTCCACCAGTGGCTGGTTTCTACTGTAAGTAACCTGTACTCGTCACACACTCTTCTCCTCTTCACTCGTTTCACTTCATTGCATGTGGTCAGTGTTGGGAGAAACTTGAGTTAAAGGGGTGGTTGATTATGATTTCACAGCTGTAGTTAGTGTGTGATGTTGCTGTTTGATCATGAGCAACATCTGCAAAGTTACGACACTCAAAGTTCAGAGCAAAGGGAGAGATTTTATTTTAAAGAAATCGTTTTTTAGGACTACAACAAACGGCTGATAGAACTACACGAGCTTCCTCCTGGGTTAGTGACATCACAAACCAAATAATTTACATAAATCCCGCCCCCAGAACACAGTTCATAGATTATCATGTGATCAATGACTAGAAGATAACTACAACTACATTCATCAACTACACGTTCAGAGATGTCTACATGTTGTCACTTCCTCTCGAGTCTCTCCATCGTTGTCTGACTCCGGTTTGAACATAAACATTGAAATGTTCAGTGCATGTGTGTGTGAGGTTAAAGGACACGAGCTCTTGAAGCTCCGCCCCCTGTGCCGAGAGCAGCAGATAATTTGCATTTAAAGGGACACGTACAAAAATGGCGCGTTTTTGCTCAACTTCAAAAAGTGACAATTTAAAAAAATATCTGTGGGGTATTTTAAGTTAAAACTTCACACACACACACACACACTCAGAGACTTTAAATCTTGTGAAAATGGCATTATACCACCCCTTTAAGTAATCTGATTACTTTTTTCAAGGAACTTGTAAAGTAACGCATTACTTTTCAATTTACAGCAAAATATCGGTGTTACTTTTCAAGTTACGTTGAGGTAACAGTTGAGGAAAACTGTAAGTGTGTGTGAACATGATGGTTATTGTAGTTCTAGACTAAATGCGAGTATGCATTGACTAATCTAACTTGCTCAGAAAAGATTCAGTATTTCTCAAAATCAGTGAAATGCAACATTTTAGATAAAGATGCAAACCTCCAATACTTAAATATGTTAAATAAAACTAATTAATTTATTTAATCTCACTTTATTGACCAATGTACTTGCTGCTAATCTTCGAATGATTCAATTAAACCATGAGCAAAAATAACTTTAGATTTTTTGTTTTTATTGGTCTTCTCCTGCATCCTATTCTTCTGTGATCCAGAAAGGCAGGTTTGTTTGAGCGGCGCCCTCTACTGGACACATGTGAATTAGCATTTCCTTCAGCCTTATTATTAAAGTTTTGGTCTGAAAGGGCCCAAAAATATAACTTTTTTTATTATAAAAAAAAGAAATAAGCCCAGCCCAGGTGAGAAACAGAAACACAAAAGTAAAGTAACTAAGTAACGCAGTTAGTTACTTTTTAAGTGAGTAACACAATATTGTAATGCATTACTTTTCTGAGTATCTTTCCCCAGCACTGCATGTGGTCGTGAGTTTGTGGCATGAAATGATTTACGCTCGACGTCAAAAAGCATGCGGAAACGCCGTCGTTAAGGTGGATTGTGTTCCACACCCATACTGTAGGACTTTCGTTCATCTTCGAAACACAAGTCAAGATGTTAATGAAATCTGAAAGAGATTTGAATCATCTGGATGATGGAATTGTGGGTAACACTTTACTTGAAGGGGTGTGCATAAGACTGACATGACACCTTCATAACAATGACAGGACACATGGAGGAGGGTTTATGCATGTTTATGACAACTGTCATTAAGTGTCATTCGCTCAATTATGACATTTTTAATGCAAATATGACATTTTTTGAGATGTCTTAGTTATGATAACTTGACATAAACCAATACATCATAACCTGTCAGTGTCTTGACCTCAACTCAACTCATCTGCTATGTCATGTTTATGATAGGTTGGGTTGTCTTAGTAATGTCAAGTTGTCATGACAAAGACACTGACAGGTTATGATGTATTTGTTTATGTCAAATTATCATAACAAAGACATCTCAAACAATGTCATATTTGCATTAAAAATGTCATAATTGAGTGAATGACTCTTAATAACACTTAATTGTCATAAATGTAAATAAAACCTCCTTTATATTCATGTCATGATTATGAAGGTGTCATGTCAGTCTTATGCACCCCCTTCAAGTAAAGTGTTACCGAATAGGGTTTGAGCCGTTGCCTTGTTTTACAAATCTGTGCCAAACATCTCACCATTGGCCTTTATTTCGAATGCTTTCACCGGTTGTGTGTTTAACCGCATCTCCTTCCTCTTGTGGGTTACAGACATTCCCGATCAGGTGATCCGCGTGTTCAAGGCGGACCAGCAGAGCTGCTATATCATCATCAGTAAAGACACCACAGCCAAAGACGTCGTCTCGCATGTGGTGAGCGAGTTCGGCCTCATCGCAGCTTCGGAGACGTACTCGCTGTGTGAGGTCTCTGTTAGTCCTGAAGGGGTCATTAAACAGCGCCGACTGCCGGACCAGCTCTCAAAACTAGCAGACCGCATACAACTCAACGGCAGGTAAGAGCAGAACCAACACCATTAAAGCGATAGTTCACACAAAAATAAAAAATTAGCCCATTATTTTCTCACCCTCAAGTCATCTGAGGTGTATATGATGTTCTTCTTACAGACGAATACAATTGGAGTGATATTAAAAAATGTCCTGGCTCTTCTGAGATTTATAATGGCAGTGAATGGTTGTTTCTGTTTTAAAGTCCATCAAAGTCCATCTCTCCATCATAAAAGTGCATCTGTCCATCATAAAAGTGCATCTCTCCATCATAAAAGTGAATCTATCCATCATAAAAGTGCATCTGTCCATCATAAAAGTGTATCTGTCCATCATAAAAGTGCATCTGTCCATTATAAAAGTTCATCTATCCATCATAAAAGCGCATCTATCCATCATAAAAGTGCATCTGTCCATCATAAAAGCGCATCTGTCTATCATAAAAGAGCATCTATCCATCATTAAACTGCATCTGTCCATCATAAAAGTGCATCTATCCATCATTAAACTGCATCTGTCCATCATAAAAGTGCATCTGTCCATCATAAAAGTGCATCTATCCATCATAAAAGTGCATCTGTCCATCCTAAAAGTGCATCTATCCATCATAAAAGTGCATCTGTCCATCATAAAAGTGCATCTATCCATCATTAAACTGCATCTGTCCATCATAAAAGTGCATCTATCCATCATAAAAGTGCATCTGTCCATCATAAAAGTGCATCTATCCATCATTAAACTGCATCTGTCCATCATAAAAGTGCATCTGTCCATCATAAAAGTGCATCTATCCATCATAAAAGTGCATCTGTCCATCCTAAAAGTGCATCTATCCATCATAAAAGTGCATCTATCCATCATAAAAGTGCATCTGTCCATCATAAAAGTGCATCTATCCATCATTAAACTGCATCTGTCCATCATAAAAGTGCATCTATCCATCATAAAAGTGCATCTGTCCATCATAAAAGTGCATCTATCCATCATTAAACTGCATCTCTCCATGATAAAAGTGCATCTGTACGTCATAAAAGTGCATCTATCCGTCATAAAAGTACATCTATCCATGATAAAAGTGCATCTGTCCATCATAAAAGTGCATCTTTCCATGATAAAAGTGTATCTATCCATTATAAAAGTGCATCTATCCATGATAAAAGTGCATCTATCCATCATAAAAGTGCATCTGTCCATCATAAAAGTGCATCTGTCCATGATAAAAGTGCATCTATCCATCATAAAAGTGTATCTATCCATGATAAAATTGTATCTATCCATGATCAAAGTGCGTCTATACGTCATAAAAGTGCATCTATCCATCATAAAAGTGCATCTGTCCATCATAAAAGTGCATCTGTCCATCATAAAAGTGCATCCATCCATCATAAAAGTGTATCTATCCATGATAAAATTGTATCTATCCATCATAAAAGTGCATCTATCCATGATAAAAGTGCATCTGTCCATCATAAAAGTGCATCTGTCCATCATAAAAGTGCATCTATCCATGATAAAAGTGCATCTATCCATCATAAAAGTGCATCTATCCATGATAAAAGTGCATCTGTCCATCATAAAAGTGCATCTATCCATCATTAAAGTGCATCTGTCCATCATAAAAGTGCATCTATCCACGATAAAAGTGCATCTGTCCATCATAAAAGTGCATCTGTCCATCATAAAAGTGCATCTATCCATCATAAAAGTGCATCTATCCATCATAAATGTGCATCTATCCATGATAAAAGTGCATCTGTCCATCATAAATGTGCATCTATCCATGATAAAAGTGCATCTGTCCATCATAAAAGTGCATCTATCCATCATAAAAGTGCATCTATCCATCATAAAAGTGCATCTATCCATGATAAAAGTGCATCTGTCCATCATAAAAGTGCATCTGTCCATCATAAAAGTGCATCTATCCATCATAAAAGTGCTCTGCAGGGTTAGCAAAGCTATGCATTGATAAATTAGTTCTACGCCTCTTAGAGTATTACCAAGTACATGAATTTACATGAGGGTATTGTTACACGCCTACTATCCAGTAATCCCGTGATTGGTGTGTTTGCTCAGGTACTACCTGAAGAACAACATGGAGACGGAGACGCTGTGCTCGGATGAAGACGCGCAGGACCTGCTGCGGGAGAGTCAGATCGGGCTGCTTCAGCTCAGCACCGTGGAGGTGGCGGCTCAGCTCTCCATGAGGGACTTCGGCCTGTTCAGGAACATCGAGTCCACCGAGTACGTGGACGACCTGTTCAAGCTGGACCCGGGCGGTGGCCAACATCTGAAGCAGTTCGAAGACATCATCAACCAGGAGACGTTCTGGGTGGCCACTGAGATCCTCCGCGAGGCCAACGCGCTCAAGCGCATGAAGACCATCAAGCACTTCATCAAGATCGCCCTGCACTGCCGCGAGTGCAAGAACTTCAACTCCATGTTTGCCATCATCAGGTGAGTCCGCCTTTCTCTCGGGCTGTCAGTTCTCCAGCGTACAGTTTCTCAATGATTATAAGAAATTAAAGGGTTAGTTCACCCAAAAATGAAAACGATGTCATTAATGACCCCTCATGTCGTTCACAGTTTAAGATATTTTAGATCCATTGAACGTGTGTGCGTCTGAACTGAACGCAGATCACACCAGAACCGGAAAACAACACAATGCTGAATAAAGTCGTAGTGTTTGTTATTTTTGGACCAAAATGTATTTTCGAGGCTTCAACACATTGTAACTAACCCACTGATGTCACATGACTACTTTGATGATGTCTTTATTTGCTTTCTGGACAAGGACAGTACACCGTACACACATGTTCAATGGAGGGACAGAAAGCTCTCGGACCAAATCTAAAATATCTTAAACTGTGGGTCGACATGAGCGAGAGTCATTAATGACATCATTTTCAATTTTGGGTGACCTAAACCTTTAAGGTCTCACTTTATATTAAAGGTGCAGTGTGTGTTTTAGTATACTTCCCTTACTATGTATGAATAGGATGCCTACTTTATAAATTGTATGAAAATTGTGGAAATAATGGTTCATATCACTGGCGGCGTCATCTATGTGCAGTAATGGAGTCTGGGTGTGCCCTAGTGGAAGCGTTCGGTACTGCACACACACACACACTTTTACTGAAAGCTCATCTTTTGAGATATCAACCTAAAATTTGAAACACAACTTGTTCAGAGTTTTGCCTTTGATTTTCTTGCATTTTTAGAGTCCAGAAGGTTTTGAAATAAATAATTTTTACATTTTCATAAAGTCAAACTTCTATAACTTTATTCTGTTTCACTTTCAACTTCTACAAAAATCTGCCAAATGTCTTCTCTAAAACAAGACCAATCTTCCATCTATATCCCAAGCATTCTTGAATGACAACCATTGTGCATGTTCATGTTTATTCACTGAAGAGGTTAAAGATCGTGCATATTCTGCACTCGGTGTGTGAGCTCATGCGCTGTGTTTTCTGTGCTCTTCAGTGGTCTTAATCTGGCGTCAGTGGCTCGGTTGCGGAGCACGTGGGAGAAACTACCCAGCAAGTACGAGAAGCTCTTCCGCGATCTGCAGGACATCTTCGACCCGTCACGAAACATGGCCAAATACCGCAACATCCTGAGCAGCCAGAGCGTGCAGCCTCCCATCATCCCCCTGTTCCCTGTGGTCAAGAAGGACCTCACTTTCCTGCACGAAGGTCAGTGGCTCAAGGTCACACACAAGCCTGTTAGCATTAGACACATGAGTCGGGTGTTTAAACTGGCCATCATCTCTTACCTTGCTCCGGTAACGACTCCAATGTTGATGGCCTGGTCAATTTGATTGAAAAATGTGTTTATACATCATCATATTATCATCAATACATCCAATTTGTTTCATTCTCGTACATTTTAACTCTTGTTTTGTTCATTACTTTTGAGCAAATAAATGTAATTGAGCAGATTTGTGCTGATTCTTTTCAATTTGAAGACTTTTATTTTGAAAATATGATATTATTTAAATAGCCTGTAAACATTAGTAGTGGGTTTCACGTGTCTGGGTCTTGAACTGTCCATCGTCTCTCGTCTTGCTCAGGGAACGACTCGAGTGTTGATGGTCTTGTCAATTTCGAAAAGTTGCGAATGATCGCCAAGGAGATCCGAAACGTTGTGCGCATGACATCAGCCAACATGGACCCGGCACTCATGTTCAGACAGAGGTGAACACACACACACACACACTAAACGTCCACTGGAAATCAAAACTTATTCCAGCACTTATTGTGAAAAATAAAACCCAAATGTATTCAGACTCCTTCAACATTTCTCACATTATTGGCTGTAGTTATGAAAATGGTGATAAACATGAGCAGAACTCAGTGGATATTTGACTGGTTTTGTCCGTCCTTCTGTTGGACTCTCACACATGAATTATGTTGAATATCTGTTAAATTGAACTACACAATTAGATAATACCAGTTTAGCTCAACCAGTGACCAAGCAATGCTTCATGTTGTTTAGTGTGTGTGTAAAAAGAGCATTAGCGATTACAGAAAACACACTTCAGCAAAACAGGCTGAAGAACCGACTTAGTGTTTACAAATCGAACTTGCAAAGACAAGTCAAATTGTGTTTAAATAAAAAATCTTTTATTAAAGTTAAAACAACGATGTCGGACGATTTTAAAGTTGGAGGAGAAAATGAGATTTTTTTACCCTATTCTACATGTATAAACCAGAACACGCGTGATCTTTTACCCTGATCATGTGATGTGTGTTGCATCACAGCTTGTGTAAGACCAGCATTAGTGGTTAAAAGTATATAAATGTTAATTTTTTTTATAAAATGAGTGATGGTGTGTCTAGATAAGACTCTAGATGAGGTATTTCTTTGAGGTTTAGAATCCAGTATTCCCGTAATTATTTTGTTTTTTAATAACTCTGTCTCGTCTTCTGTCCAATCACAGCTCTCCATCTATGTCACATGACTGTAAATGTGCAAAAACCGTTTCCATTGCAGTTTTGCAAAATATTCCTTTTTCGAACCGCCTGAAAAATCACCTCATGCAAAACTTTTTATATATTTTATATGGGGGTTTTTGCATTGTGAAATGTTTCCATTGTGCATAATTTCAATCTGCACAATTTTTATGGGTAAATGGAAACACGGTTAGTAATAGTTTAGTTTTATTTCGGCATGTATCTATTTAAAAACTATCGGTATGGGTTTTTGCCGAGAACCGATTATTCCAGCAATCGGTTACTGGTGCCGATTAAAAGTCTGATGAATGGTCGGAGCTCTATCAGTGTGGAAGCTTGTTTCTGCCACTGAATAAAAAAACAAAAAAATAATTGCGACTTTTTATCTCACAATTGCAAGATGTAAAGTCGCAATTCTGAGAAATAAAGTCGCAATTCTGAGAAAAAGTCGCAATTGGGAGATATAAAGTCGCAATTCTGAGAAAAAGTCGCAATTCTGAGAAAAAGTCGCATTTGTGAGATATAAAGTCGCAATTCTGAGAAAAAGTCGCAATTGCAAGAAATAAAGTCGCAATTCTGAGAAATAAAGTCGCAATTCTGAGAAAAAGTCGCAATTGCGAGATATAAAGTGGCAATTCTGAGAAATAAAGTTGCAATTCTGTCAAAAAGTCGCAATTGCGAGATATAAAGTGGCAATTCTGAGAAAAAGTCGCAATTGCGAGATATAAAGTCGCAATTCTGAGAAATAAAGTTGCAATTCTGACAAAAAGTCGCAATTGCGAGATATAAATTCGCAATTCTGAGAAAAAGTCGCATTTGTGAGATATAAAGTGGCAATTCTGAGAAAAAGTCGCAATTGCAAGATATAAATTCGCAATTCTGAGAAAAAGTCGCAATTGCAAGATATAAATTCGCAATTCTGAGAAAAAGTCGCAATTGCAAGTTATAAATTCGCAATTCTGAGAAAGTCGCAATTGCAAGTTGTAAAGTCGCAATTCTGAGAAAAAGTCGCAATTGCAAGAAAAAAAGGCAGAATTGAGAGACATTTTATCTCACAATTCTGACTTTTTTCCTCACAATTGCGTATACATCTCACAATTCTGACATCTTTTCTCAGTTAATTGCAATTGCGAGGCCAATTAACTCTCAGGCCAAATTATCAGGTCAATTCTAAGGGAAAAAAAAGACACACAATTGCAACTTTATTTCACACAATTCTGACTTAATATCTCACATTTCTGACTTTATATCTCACAATTGTGACTTTATATCTCGTAATTGTGAGAAATAAAGTCAGAATTGTGAGATAAAAAGTCGCAATCTTTTATCTTTTTCATTTTTCATTGTGTGGCGGGAAACAAGCTTCCTGATGGCGGTACATCAGGTGATCTCTCTGTCTGTGGTGCTGGTGGTGTTTTCTGTCTGTCTGAGTGTGTGTTTCTCTTCTCCTGTCTTCTGCCTCTCATGGGCTTTGCTCACAGAAAGAAGCGCTGGAAGAGTTTAGGGTAAGTGTGCTGTCCTGCATGTCCTGACCGTTCACTGGACACACCAACTCTTCCTTCACTCCTCATCCTCTGAACCCTTCTTCTTCATGTAACCCATCATGCTCGTCTGTTTTCATCTGTTTATTCTCTTTGTTGTGGCATTAATGGAGCTGAATGCGTTGCATGGCCGTTTGCTCAGACTGCCAGATAAATGAGGTTTATGTTTAACGTTTCATATTTACAAAGGAATGGAAGTACTTTCACAAATAGAAGTTTCATGACATCACATACTCCCAAAACATTTCCTGAAAGAAAGTCACCAAGGCTATTTGATCAGAAATACAGTAAAAACAGTGAAATATTGTAGATCCGCTGTTTTCTGTGTGAATATACAGTAAAGTGCAATTTATTCCTGTGATCAAGCTGAGTGTCCAGCATCATTACTCCAGTCTTCAGTGTCGCATGATCCTTCAGAGATCACTGTAATATGAGGATCTGATGCTCAATAAACATTTATGATTATTATCAATGTTCGAAACCGTGATACATTTTACTTTCAGGATTCTTTGATGAATAGAAAGTTCAAAAGAACAGCATTTATTTGAAATGGACATTACATTAGACATCACTTTTGATCAATAAAAGTATCAATTTCTTAAAAAAAAAAAAAAATCTTACCCCAAACCTTTAAATGGTAGTACTTCTCCAAACATAAAACTGTTTCAGGAATTGAAAAACAAGATTCACAAAAATGAGTTTCCATTGTTCACATTTGCAAGGCCAGAAGAAATGCATCAAGTCTCATCTATCTGGGAAAGCATGACACTTTTGTAGATTCAGGTTATTTGTTGAGGTCAGTTTGTAAAGAATGATTCCACACATGCGCACATACATATTCACACGCGCATATCTATAGACTAAACGAGTAATATGCATGTATTGCTCTCACAGACTCACGTTTTTGAAGTTTACACGGAGATAATAACGTTTTTTGTTTTTTTTTGATAATCTTAAGGTTGAGCCGCTGTAGTCACTCGGACTATTTTAACGATGTCTTTAATAACTTTTCTGGGCCGGGAAGTTTCGATCCCACAGAAGCCTATGGAGGAGTGATCCAGCTCTCAGATTTAATCAGAAATACCTTAATTTGTGTTCTAATGATGAACAAAAATCTTACAGGGTTGAACAACATGAGGGAGAGTCATATACTGACAGAGATTACATTATGGGGTGAACTATCCCTTTAATGGTTTTCTGTTGAGCGGTGTCGTGTTAGCGGCCCCTAAGTTAATAACTAATGATCTTTACAACAGAAGTGAATCAATCTAAACTAACTTTATCTGGACAAAAACTTTATTCTAGAGCCGCTGTAAAGCCTAAACACTCTCTGTTACTGTAATCTCCTGTTATCTATGGAAGCTTGTTTCCGCCACTGAATAAAAAATAAATAAATAAATAATTGCGACTTTTTATTTGAAGTCAGAATTGCGAGATATAAAGTCAGAATTGCGAGATATAAAGTCAGAATTGTGAGATATAAAGTCAGAATTGTGAGATAAAAAGTCAGAATTGTGAGATATAAAGTCAGAATTGTGAGATATAAAGTCAGAATTGTGAGATATAAAGTCAGAATTGCGAGATATAAAGTCAGAATTGCGAGATATAAAGTCAGAATTGTGAGATATAAAGTCAGAATTGCGAGATATAAAGTCAGAATTGCGAGATATAAAGTCAGAATTGTGAGATATAAAGTCAGAATTGTGAGATATAAAGTCAGAATTGTGAGATATAAAGTCAGAATTGCGAGATATAAAGTCAGAATTGCGAGATATAAAGTCAGAATTGCGAGATATAAAGTCAGAATTGTGAAATATAAAGTCAGAATTGTGAGATATAAAGTCAGAATTGCGTTATATAAAGTCAGAATTGAGAGATATAAAGTCAGAATTGCGAGATATAAAGTCAGAATTGCGAGATATAAAGTCAGAATTGAGAGTTATAAAGTCAGAATTGAGAGATATAAAGTCAGAATTGCGTTATATAAAGTCAGAATTGAGAGATATAAAGTCGCAATTCTGGGAAAAAAAGGCGAGAATTGCGACTTTTTATCTCACAATTCTGACTTTATAACACATAATTGCGAGTTTATATCTCGAAATTCGGAAATCTTTTCTCAGAATTGTGAGATATGAACTCACAATTGTGAGTTATCAGGCCAATTCTAAGGGAAATGTTTTTCCCCCCCTCAGAATAGTTTATATCTCGCAATTCTGAGTTTATAACTAGCAATTGTGACTTTTTATCACGCAATTCTGAGTTTATGGGCCCTATTTTAACGATCTGAAACGCAAGTGTCGAAGCGCAAGTAAGTTTGTGGGCGGGTCTTGGGCGCTGTTGCTATATTTCCCCGGCGGGATAAATGCCTCTTGCGCCCGGCGCAAATCTAAAAGGGGTTGGTCTGAAGTAGCTTCATTATTCATAGGTGTGGTTTGGGCGTAACGTGAAATAAACCAATCAGAGCGCCATCCAACATACCCTTTAAGATCAGGTGCGCGTGTTGCATGACGGATTGTTATTATAACGGCGGGTTTACCAGGCGTGCACCAGGAGCGTTCACAGCCGAGGAGACCGACGCTCTCGTCAGGACAGTGAAAGACAGAAGTGACGTGTATGGGGATGGGGGGAACATTCGGTTAAACATTATATACGTATGTGTCTCGCCACTATTGGGCAAACAGGTCTGATCCTTCAGTAATTAGCCTTAAAAAAATTGGGTAATCAGTTTTTTTTTTATCTTCATGTAAACCACAATGATTTCCCTCATGTGTTACTATTTTTCCTTGTTATAATGTATGATTTACAAAAATAAAAACTGCTGCATCTGTGTTGATGAGAGAATCAAAGTGTATGCGCGTTGTGCACCCGATACATTATAGCCAAGCATGCGCGCTTAAAATAGCATCATGAACAACGCGCCACTGACTTTAGACCAGGTGTTTTCTGGTCAGTGGCGCAATTGTTTTCTGGAAGTGTAAAATAGCACCAAGGAATGTTTGCACCGAAACGGGCCTCCTTTTTGCGCCGATCCGGCCCGGGAGCGCAAGTTCATTCCCTAGTTTACCGCCGTGCGTCTGTGGAGATAAAAAATTGTGAGATAAAAAAAAAAAAATTTGTGAGATAAAAAGTCGCAATTACCTTTTTTATGTTTCATTCTGTGGCGGAAACAAGCCTCCATAGTTATCACTGTAAAGCTGTTGTGAAACTCTATGCTAAATGAAGGAGACTTCGATGTTGTCGGTGGAGTGGCAGTGACGCTGTGTCTCGCTCTCCCTCAGGTCTCTGAGTCAGGCCAGCACTAACTCCAACCTGCTGGAGGTGACGGCGGGCCACAAGAAGCGTGTGCGGCGCAGCTCTCTGCTCAACGCCAGGAAGCTGTACGAGGACGCGCAGATGTCCCGGCGGGTGAAGCAGTATCTGGCACACCTGGAGGTGGAGGAGGACGAGGACAAGCTCCACATGCTGTCTCTGCAGTGCGAACCGGCCTACAGCACACGTGCGTCTCCTCACTCACTCCTCACGCAGGACAATGGGGCCGTTTCTGATAGCAGGAATCACATTTCCACTAGTTAAAATGATAATAATTGATATCTGGAATTAGATTTCTCATAGTAACAATGAACATTTTTGATATCAGGAATAACATTTCCACTAGTAACAATGCTAATTCTTTAAATCAACATTTACATTTTCACTAGTTAAAATGATTATTCTTGATTCTTGCAACTAGTAAAAAGTGTAATTGTTGATATCTAATTGTATTTTCACTAGTGAAATGTCACCACAGGCTGCCATTCAAAACCAATTGTTGATTTCTTACGAGTAGAAATATAACTTTTGATATCAACAATTATTGTTACTAGTAAAAATGTGAATTCCTGATATCAATAATTCAATTGTCACCAGTTGAAATGTCTATTCTTAGTATCAACAATTGAAATGCTACTAGTGACAGTGTTCATTTCTGATATCATGAATGTGATTGTTACTAGTAAGAAAGATACCTGAAATATTATTGATATCAGAAATACATTTTCAGATATCGAAAATGTACTAGTAGCAATTCAATTGTTGATATCAACTAGTTACAATTGAAATCAGGATATCAATTCTTATCAAAAATTATATTTCTACTAGTAAGAAATCAATTCTTGATATCAACAATTCATATCCTGAAAATAAATAGACGTTAAAAGGCTTTGATGTAGAAGCAGACTGACTGAACCAGGAGAATGGAGATATCGCCATCTCTTCGTCCAGAGCCGGGTTAAGACGGCTCATTAATTTTCACACAAAAAGAATCTAAAGTGTGATTAAAACAAAACTTTAAAGTTCACGATTCATCAACGTTTTTAAAAAGGTTTGCGTTCTCGAGCCTCCAAACACTGTTGTTGTGCGAATGAGCGGCAAACATTTGTAACACTGTATCTTTCTAAATAATACCGGTTTCACAGTGACGTTTTTTTTTTCCAAGCATGACTGGGTCTTAAATGGATAGTTCACTTTGAAATTAATGTTTGGGATGTTTTATCTGACCTCAAGGGCATCCAAGATGTAGGTGTCTTTGTTTCCACAGTTTCAATTTTGAAATTTTTAGGTCAAACCGTTGTTGTCTATCAGTCATATAATGGAGGTCTATGGTCACCACCTCAAAGAGCATGCACAGAGAAGTCCAAATTAAACATGATTTAATGACTCGTAAATGTAAGTACACATTGATGGCCTAAGACACGAAATGAGTGGTTTGTGTGAGAAAACAAACAGGATTTATGGTGCAGACCGAAGCGCCCACGCCCTCAGATCAGTTGGACGTGACTGTTTTTACAAGAGGTAAAAACGATATAAACACTGTTAGTTTTCTCACACAAACCGCTCGTTTCGTGTCTTAGTCCATCAATGTGTACTTACATTTACGAGTCATTAAATCATGTTTAATCTGGACTTCTCTGTGCATGCTCTTTGAGGTGGTGACCATAGACCTCCATTATATGACTGACAGACAAGAACGGTTTGACCTAAAAATATCAAAATTGAAACTTCTGTGGAAACAAAGACACATAACAAATTAATTTCAAAGTGAACTATCCCTTTAACCACATAATACTGAAATAGATTGCAAACTAATATCCACAAACTTCCGCCAATAGTTGCAGGAACTATGAAACGGTTCCTCCGGCGTGAAAGCCCCTAAAATGATAGATAACCAGGAAACTAGGAGAGACTGTGAAACATTGAGCGAACAAGTTATGTAATGCTTTTCAGTCCATAAATCAGCAACAGTTAAAGGTTCCTCCGGCGTGAAAGCCCCAGTTCCCGTTCCTGCTGCTCGAGATGTCACACGGCTAGACACTGCCATCTGGTGGGCGGAAGGATGTAATATTGAAAAGTTCACTTGATTTCCTGGTAGTAGGAGCTCAGGAGCTCTAGTTATGTTCATGTTAGTGATGATAATGTCTTATTTGAACCGATCTGGTCCTTTTAGACTGTGGAGAGTTTACCCTGGCCTAGTGTTTAGGAAGAACTAATGTCACTTCCATCCAAGTTTAACACTTTACAATAAGGTTTATCTCTTCATTAGTTAACCTGAACTATATTTCTACAGCATTTATTGTTTATTTAAATCAAAAGTTGCGTTTGTCAAAATTATAGAACACCATGATGAACTGTCACTCAAACTCAGTCCCTGATGTTGTGTGTGTGTGTGTTCCCGCAGTGTCGAAGAACCTGAACGAGCGGCGCACCGCTAAGCCGGACATGTCTCCGGTGTCGCTGCGCTCGGGTGTGTCGTCCTCCAGGCCTCAGAGCCGCGTGTCTCAGGTGCTGCAGGTTCCTCCCGTTAGCCTGTACCCGCTGCGCAAGAAGAGCCTCGCTAAAGACCTGAGCGCCGCCTTCAGTACGTGACCCGTCTCACCTCTGAACTCCTGCATCACCACGAGTTATTGGGCTCCTCACACACATGCCATCATTTTACACTTGTTTTATCATAAGAATCATCTGGACTGCACAAAATGCTTCTCGCACTTAGTAGTGTTGTCTTGTTTCCAGTCCAAATATCTAATTCAAAATCAAAGATATATATTTTATTTTGGGTCCTCATACACAATTCCATCATTTTACATATGTGACCCTGAACCACAAAACCAGAGTAGACTTTTTTTAATTTCAGCTCTCAGATCATAGATGTATGATCTGACACTGAATAAACAAGCTTTCTGTTGATGTACAGTATGGTTGGTTAGGAGAGGACCATATCTGGTCGAGATACAACTATTGGAAATGTGGAATCTGAAAATAACCTAAACATTGAGAAAATCTCCTGTAAATGTTGACGATTGTGCTGCATCCACTCACAAAAATACATTTTTTATATATTTACGGTAGGAAATGTACAAAATATCTTCATGGAACATGATCTTCACTTAATATCCTAATGATTTCTGGCATAAAAGAAAAATCTATAATTTTGACCCATACAGTGTGTTGTTGGATATTGCCACAGAAACACCCGTGAGACATGTGACTGGTTTTGTGGTCAGGGTCACGTGTATAATATTGACTTATTTTACCTAGCCTTCCTTTATAAGAAGCGTCTGGTTTGGTGAGACAGTCGTACGTCAGTGACATCTTGTCATCTTTTATGTAGACAAGCTTTCTGTTTTGTTTTAAGCTGAGTTTTATTGTTTATCTGTGATCGGTGCTATATGAATCAAGTTTCCTTCCTTCCTTCAGGTCCCAGCTCGCCTCAGACGCAGAAGAGAGCCGAAGACCCGTCCACCGCCTCGTCCCTGCACTCCAGTCCCACCGGCTCGCCTCAGGGATCTCCTCGCAAAGGTCAGTCACGGTAGAACAGAACGGAAATGAGAAGGAAATGTAGTCATTTAGCAGACGCCTTACAGCTGAGGAATACAGCAGAGCTAGTCATCGTGAAGAGGCAAACACAACACACGAGCTGCTCAACTTACAAAGAGTAGCATAGCCAGACAAGCGAGGTTAAAAGAAAATCATTATATACACTACACTAAGATTTTTGATGTTTTTAAATGAAGTCTCTTCTGCTCACCAAGGCTGCTTTATTTGATGAAGAAAAAAAAATGACACAGTAATATTGTGAAATATTATGACAATTTAAAATGACTGTTTTCTATTTTAATATATTTTAAAATGTAATTTGACAGCTGAATTTTCAACATCATTATTGTTGCTGATTACACATCAGTTTTCAGTGTCACATGATCCTTCAGAAATCATTCTAATATGCTGATTTTATGCTCAAAAAAACATCAATTATTATTTTCAATGTTGAAAACAGTTTTTCGCATTTTTTCCCCAAAATTCTATGATGAATAGAAAGTTAAAAAAAACAGCATTTATTTAAAATATTATCTTTTCTAACATTATAAATGTCTTTACTGTCACTTTTGATCAATTTAACTCATCCTTGATGAATAAAAGTATTTTCTAATTTCTTTCCCCCAAAAATAAAAAATAAATTCTTACTGACCCCAAACTTTTGAAGGGCAGTGATTAATGTTACAAAAGATTTCCATTTCAGATCAATTGTGTTCTTTTGAACTTTCTATTCATCAAAGAATCCTGAAATAAAAATGTAAAAAACTGTTTTCAACGTGGATAATAATCATAAATGTTTCTTGAGCATCATATTATAATAATTTCTGTAGGATCATGTGACAATGAAGACTGGAGTAATGATGCTGTAAATTCAGCTTTGATCACAGGAATAAATAACACTATATATTCACATAAAAAACGCTGTTTTAAACTGTAATAATATTTCACAATATTACTGTTTTTTTTTTTTTTGTATTTTTTATCAAATAATTGCAGCCTTGGTGAGCAGAAGAGACTTCTTTTAAAAACATTAAAAAAATCTTACCGATCTAAAACTTTTGACTGGTAGTGTATATTTAATTTTTTAACCCTTTAGAACCTGAAGCTGAAATAACGAACTATAATTAACTATAATAACTATATTCTAAAACTATGTGCTTTCTAAAATAGCTTTCAACAAATTACAGTTATTGACTTTATTATTGTGTGTGGGGGGTTTGTAAATAGAATTAAATAGAACAGCAGAACTGATTTTTATTTAGAAGAAAAACTGAAAAATCACGAAAAAAAGAAACTAACACTTTAAAGTTGAAAAATGAACAGGAATACATATGAAGAGTTCAGATGCAAAAGCCTCTAAATGCCATTTGAAATTTTCTTCTTTAATGATGATTTTTATCAAACTTGTATATTTAAGTTCAGTGATCTCACTTAAATGGCAATGATGATTACCTATTAATTGTTATTTAAGTGAAATTACTGAACTTAAATATACAAGTTTGATAAAAATCATCATTCAAGAAGAAAATTTCAAATGGCATTTAGAGGCTTTTGCATCTGAACTCTTCATACATTCAAGTCTTTTCTGTGACATTGGGTTTTCATTAAGTAAACAATGTCTTTCATATTGTCAGTATTATTTCAGACTAAAGCAGCTTCGGTTTACTTGATTATCCACACATATTTTTTATTTTATTTTTTTAAATATCATGCATCTAATATGATCATCAGGCTTATTTTTTTAATCTCTCAATCATCGTTGTATTGCACTGGATTATATGTTTCAACACTATTAAATATCACCTAACTAAGACATTATTGGCAGATATAGAGTGACGAGAGTGATTTTATATGATTATATGTCAGTATCTGCTATACTGTTATAAACATCTCATTGATTTACATCATAATCTCATCTTAGTTTTGGGCCATATAAATATAATAGTGCTGGGCAAACATTAATCGCCATTCATCACATCCAAAATAAAAGTTTGTGTTTACATAATACACATTGTGTGTGTGTGTGTACTGTGTATAATTATTAAGTAGACACACACATGCATGCCTATATTTAAGAAATATAACACATTTATATATACACAGTACACACACATATATTAAACACACACTTTTATTTTGGATGCCCAGCACTAAAATATATCAGTGCATATTTTTTATATGCATTAAATTTTTTTTTTTTTCTAATTATGTTGTTAAAAGGCCCAATAAACTTCCATTTCAAAAGCCTATTATTTCATATGTCAGGGTTGATTGTGTCGTTAATGATATGAAGAGTTTGGTTCCAAAACGCTATAAATCCATTTTGATGAATTTGAGTAAATCTGTGTTTTCTTTAGCAAGAAAATGGGAAGATGAAAACCACTATTTTCGGTTTCAAATTTTCACATAGCATTTGTAGATTATAATAACAATAAAAAATGAAATCCAGGTTTTGATTTTCAAAGATTTATTATAAAAACAGATCGTTTTTTTCCCCCAAAATGCAATAAATCCAATAATTTATTTTTTTTCAAAATGCAATTAATCAAAATAAAATTGTATACAGAATTGAATTTCTTGTGCATACTATAAATCCATTGCTTTAATATAACAATATTCGGTAACATTTTAAGGGTTCATGTCATGAATTATCATGAATTCATGGATAAATGAATTATGCATTAATTCATATTAATATCATCAGGAACTAACAACGTTTTTGTTTAACAGTTCAACGTTTTTCATTCATGGATGAACAAAACCTTAATTAAAACATTAACTAAGACGAGCACATCATCATGAATTATGATTTATTAAGCATGATCTAACGATATCGCTGTTGTCAACCTTGGGACGTCGCCGCTGAACTTTTTTGACGGCGATCAGCTGTAAACCGGCTCGGTCCTGCTCGGTTTTCGTTGACTTTGAATAAAACAACTGAAAGTTTTCCAAAAGATCCTCTGGGGGTCAGTGTGTCAGAAGTTTGATGCTGTCGTGTGAGAACAAGCAACAGCCGGCATTTCCTCCTCCCGAGTCCATCTTCTTCCTCACGTAAATGATTTGATTTCGATGTCACGTTTATTCGTGCAGGATGCCTTACCCTCCGCAGGTTCACCAATGCTGTCAAAATTATTCATTTTTTTGTTTGTTTGTTGATCGAAAGGACAAAATAGAGGACGCCGGGTTAGTTAAAGCGCTGCCGGTACTGTTTACATTGCGTGGAATGGTGCGTTGTGATTGGTTTAGCGGATATGTGGCATTTTGCAGAAAAGGGAGACTGGCGTTTGTCGCGGTTTGGAAAGAAAGGGAGAAAACATTACATAATAACAGCACGGCGGATATACCATTTTACGTAAAATTAAACATTGTTTTGTATCTGGTCGGTATTGAAAAGTCAGATTTTTGCAGCAACTCATTTTTTTTTAAAAATGGCGTTTATCGCGTTTTGGAACCAAACTCTTCATATGCATGCATGCATTAAGGCCTTATTTATTCCGAAATATCCCCATGAATTATTGATTCTGAAATGCATAACTTGGACAGTTTCCCCTGATAACCGTAATGTGGACTCGTGCATTTTCTGTAAATCTGCTTTGAGACGACGTGTATAAAGCGCTGTACAAATAATCGTGAGTGGAACTGACCCTGAAATGTTCGCATGTCTCTCTCCCAGCAGGCGCAGCTCCCAGACTGAACCTGTCGGGCTCGTCGTCGTCTCTGGCCGGCGAGGTCACCACTCGGGCGCCCGCGCGCACGTACGGCATAGGTGGGGCTTTCCTTCATAGACAGATGCTGAAGATGACGTGTCAGAGCGACAGACAGCAGGACAGTAGACAGAGGCAGCCAGAGAAGCCACGCAAGCGCTTCAGGTCCCCCTTCACACTCTTTAGAGACAGGAGCGAGTCCAGGGACAGGAGCGAGGCCGTGACACAGCTCACACACACTGAGGAGACAGACAGACACTGCAGGAGCAGAACTGTGTGATTACTGTAGTTCAGCCACAGATCATCATCATTTACACATGATCCAGTATTGGGTCGAGTGAATGATGGCAGGATCTACTTAAGTGTGATGTCATGCATTGTTCAGAGAGTTGATGAGTTGACGAAGATCCTGTCATCATCATCGAGACACATTCACTCGCAGTGAACGAGTGTGTGATTCATTATTGGTTATTTTTCACACCAAACCATGACGGTTTGTTTGACACGAGTCGAGTGATTGATGGCAGGATCTTTGCCGTTTTTTTAAGTGTGATGTCATGTATTGTTCATAGAGCAGAGGAGTTGAGGAGTTGTTCAGAGAGCAGATGAGTTGATATGTGTTGTGATTGTCCCATGGTTCTTGACTTTCATGATCCGGCTGTGAGTTTCCTCAGTTGTGTAATAAAGGCAGATGTTGTTTGGATTGCTCTGTCGGCTCCGTGTCGTGCTCGTGACGTCCTGCGAGTGTGACGGCGCACACACTGATCTCCCGTCTGCTGTCTCCGATAGGTTACGCCCTGATGCCGGTGGGCAGATCTGAGCTGTCCGACTCCAGCGAGATCTCGTCCCGCTCCAGCATCGTCAGTAACTGCTCTGTGGACTCCATGCTCACGGCCAACACCGCCAGCTGCCCGTCAGAGACGCCCGCGCACACTCTCGCAGACACCAGGTGCATATCACACAACATATCAGCGCTTGGTTCAGTTGTGAATATGGGTAACAATATGCTTTCTGTGTCTTTGTTTGATCATAATGCACAAACTAATCACAAACACAGTAGTCTTTGATGATGCTTACATCTCTATACTAATGCAAAACTGAATAAAAGGAAGTATTTCTGTCTGGAAATGTCTATCTTTCTAAAAATCTTTCTTTCTTTCTTTCTAAATAATCGTTCTTTCTAACTAATATATCTTTCTTTCTTTCTCACTAATCGTTCTTTCTATTTTAACTAATCTTTCTTTTTATCTATCTTTCTAAATATCGTTCTTTCCGATCTTTCTTTCTAACTAATCTGTCTTTTTTTTCTTTCTTTCTTTCTTTCTTTCTTTCTTTCTTTCTTTCTTTCTTTCTTTCTTTCTTTCTTTCTTTCTTTCTTTCTTTCTTTCTTTCTTTCTTTCTTTCTTTCGTTCTAACTAATTGTTCTATCTTTCTAACTAATCTTTCTTTCTTTCTTTCTTTCATTCTTTTTAACTAATCGTTCTATCTTTCTAACTAATCTGTCTTTCTTTCTAACTAATCTTTCTTTCTTTCTTTCTTTCTTTCTTTCTAACTAATTGTTCTATCTTTCTAACTAATCTTTCTTTCTTTCTTTCATTCTTTTTAACTAATCGTTCTATCTTTCTAACTAATCTTTCTTTCTTTCTTTCTAACTAATTGTTCTATCTTTCTAACTAATCTGTCTTTCTTTCTTTCATTCTTTTTAACTAATCGTTCTATCTTTCTAACTAATCTGTCTTTCTTTCTTTCTAACTAATCTTTCTTTCTTTCTTTCTAACTAATTGTTCTATCTTTCTAACTAATCTTTCTTTCTTTCTTTCATTCTTTTTAACTAATCGTTCTATCTTTCTTACTAATCTGTCTTTCTTTCTTTCTAACTAATCGTTCTATCTTTCTAACTAATCTGTCTTTCTTTCTTTCTTTCTAACTAATCGTTCTATCTTTCTAACTAATCTGTCTTTCTTTCTTTCTTTCATTCTTTCCTTCTTTCTTTCATTCTTTCTAACTAATCGTTCTATCTTTCTAACTAATCTGTCTTTCTTTCTTTCTTTCTAACTAATCTTTCTTTCTTTCTAACTAATCGTTCTATCTTTCTAACTAATCTGTCTTTCTTTCTTTCTTTCTAACTAATCGTTCTATCTTTCTAACTAATCTGTCTTTCTTTCTTTCATTCTTTCTTTCTTTCTTTCATTCTTTCTAACTAATCGTTCTATCTTTCTAACTAATCTGTCTTTCTTTCTTTCTTTCTTTCTAACTAATCTTTCTTTCTTTCTAACTAATCGTTCTATCTTTCTAACTAATCTGTCTTTCTTTCTTTCTTTCTAAATAATCAATCTTTCTTTCTAACTTATCTTCTTATCTTTCTTTCTTTCAAAACAAATGCAAAACTTAATAAAAGTAAGTAATTATGTCTGAAAATGTCAGCCCGGCACGAGGTATATATCCCACAACACCTTTTTTTTTTATTTGTGAAGTTCAAATTTGATTATTTGATAGCAAAATGCTTTTTTCATTCAGGCAGGTGTTTAAAAACTGCAGATGTTTTAACACCAGTTATATCCTGTCAATCAAAAAGATGCTTAAAGGGATACTCCACTTTTTTTGTAAATAGGCTCATTTTACCACTCCTCTAGAGTTAAACAGTCGAGTTTTACCGTTTTTGAATCCATTCAGCCGATTTTCTGATATTTAGAAGAATATCAGTAACCAGACAGTTTCTGGTCTCATTGACTACTAACGACTTTTCTAATGGATTCGAAAATGGTAAAACTCTGGTTTAACTCTGGAGGAGTTGTAAAATGAGCCTATTTACAAAAAAAAAAAAAGTGGAGTATCCCTTTAAAAGCTTACAGACTGCAACTCGCACGGACTCACTCCAGTTATGAGTCTCCAGGTATTGTCTCTATTTTCGACTCAGTGCACTTGTCTTTGGCCCTAGCTCACCTTCACCTCGACCCTCTGGGACGAGGGAGTCCAGCGTGCCGTGTTCGACGAGCGGCGAGGAGCTGACGGTGCCGAATCACTCCTCGGTCTCTGAGATGGCCGACAGCGGGCGCGGGAGCTGGACGTCCTGCTCCAGTAACTCCCACGACAGCCTCCAGACTCTCCCCGGCCCGCGCGCCCCCGACCTGCTCACCCACCGCCACACGCCCATGGGCGGCCCGATCGCTGAGGTCCCGATCCCAGACGGCTCCGAGCCCAGTCGGTCCTCGAGCTCGCTGTCGGACACGTACGAGGGAAGCTACGACACCATCAAACGCAAGAGCGCAGATCCCGCCGCCTCCGACGGGCAGAACAGCACAGATCCTGCCTACAAGATGATCACGTCCAGCACGGAGAAGGGCCTCATAGGTGAGCACGAGCTTCGGCTTCTTCACGTGACACGGCAGACTTCACTGTCCTCTCAGTGTGCAGCTCTTTGGCTTGCGCTGCTGAGTGCTTCTGTCTCGATACCTCGAGGACACACACACACATACACACACACACACACATATATATACACAGTACATAGTAGTCAACATTTGAAGTGGATCAATCCTTTCATCATTTGATGAACTTTCAAATGTTGACCAGTGTACGTCAGTAGAGCGATTTACCCAGGACGTTGTGCGCTTTCCACAAATAGGGCACATGTAGGGTAGTCTTGCTACACTTTTACAGTAAAGACATCAGTTGACATCAGTTTAATCAAAGTCAGATGTATCTGGATAGTGCTATGCTCAGAAAGTGGGTTGCCCGTTAAATGATTACCTTTATTTTCAACTAGTAATGTCTCTGATTTCAGCCAGAATTACTATAATGCGATTGCGTTTCCTTACTGTTGTTGAAAATTACAAATATTGTAAATATATCGCCTGACTCTTAGTACTTTAAACAGCGAGTTGCTAGAAAGTCAACACATGATGCTTTGGTGAACAAAGGGTTTGAAATGAACAATTACAAATACGAATCAACTTTGGCTGGAAAACACTGTCAAATTACGAGCAATTTGGCGCATTACTTATTATGTTTACTCACATTTCTGGGGAAGTTCATCTAAGACAAATCTATCTGTTTATCTATCTATCTATCTATCTATCCATCCATCCATCCATCTGTTACTAAATATGTCTTCCTTTCTTTCTAACTAATCTATCTATCTGTCTTTCAAACTAATCTTTCTATCTTTCTTTCTAACGAATCTAACTTTCTTTCTAACTAATATATCTATCTTTTTTCTAACTAATCTATCTTTTTTCTTACTAATCTTTCTTTCTTTCTTTCTTTCTAATTAATCTATCTTTCTTTCTTTCTTTTTTTCTAACTAATCTATCTATCTATCTATCTTTCTAACTAATCTATCTTTCTTTCTAACTAATCTATCTTTCTTTCTATCTATCTATCTATCTATCTATCTATCTATCTATCTATCTATCTATCTATCTATCTATCTATCTATCTATCTATCCATCCATCTGTTGCTAAATATGTCTTCCTTTCTTTCTAACTAATCTATCTATCTCTTTCTTTCAAACTAATCTATCTATCTTTCTTTCAAACTAATCTTTCTATCTTTCTTTCTAACGAAAATAACTTTCTTTCTAACTAATATATCTATCTTTTTTCTAACTAATCTATCTTTTTTCTTACTAATCTTTTTCTTTCTTTCTTTCTTTCTTTCTTTCTTTCTTTCTTTCTAATTAATCTATCTTTCTTTCTTTCTTTTTTTCTAACTAATCTATCTATCTATCTATCTATCTATCTTTCTAACTAATCTATCTTTCTTTCTAAACTAATCTATCTTTCTATCTATCTATCTATCTATCTTTCTAACTAATATATCTTTTTTTCTATCTAATCCATCTTTCTTTCTAACTAATCTATCTTTCTTTCTTTCTAACTAATCTTTCTTTCCTTGAAACTAATCTTTCTATCTATCTATTATTTATCTATCTGTCTACCTAATCTTTCCTTTCATTCTAACCAATCATTTTCTTTCTTTCAAACTATTCTTTCTTTCTAACTAATCCATCTATCAAATTTCAATCTACTTTAAACTTCTTCAAACTCTCTGGTCCGGCTTTCTCAAGCCAACTTTTTTTTCTAGCTTATTATTATTTTCGCTGTTAGAAGTTCTGAATGGCCTGTAACTTAAAAATTTAGTAGCCAAATTTACCGTTAAGTGAAAAAATTAATTTCAAACCCTGATTGTATATATTTAATTGTCTTCTATCAGAGATAATGTTGCAAGTTCAGGACGTGTTTGTGTGCCCTGTTGGTGTGAAGCGTTCAGCGTTCATCCTCGAGTCGTGACTCGTGCATGCTTGTGTCAGTTTCTTTGATTTACGTACCCCGTTTCTTTAATTGATGTTTGCCTTGTGTCTGTGTGTGTTTTGTGTGTTTTCTGTGCTCCTTCCCCTCCATCACATCACTTCCTGCACCTGTCCTCCTGCTTCCTGCCAGTGTACTGTGTAACGTCACCCTGCAAAGACGATAGGTTCACGGCGCCGCCCCCGACCCCGCCGGGGTACCAGGGCCTGAGTCTGGGCGACACACTCGTGCAGGACGGAGGAAAAGCCCACGTAAAGCCGCCCGATTATAGCGTGGCCTTGCAGAGGTGCAAGCTGAGACACAGCCTGGCCGAGCCCACCCTGTCCCGGCCGCCCAGTGTCGCTCTCCAGACTCACGCCGAGAGCGAGGAGGGTATGTGGCCGATCCCTGCGGAGCTCACAAACACGGCCGGCTCGCGTTCCCCCCACAGCTACAGAAGCGAATGATATTTTACATGAGGAAATATGATTTAGGACTGCTTCTGGATCACGCTAGCATTTGTCCAGTTTAATCAAAGGAGTAGTTCACTTCAGAATTAAAATTTCCTGATAATTTACACACCAATCACACGTCATCCAAGATGTTCATGTGTGTCTGTCTTCAGAGGAAATGAAGGTTTGTGAAAAACACACTCCAGGATGTTTCTCCATATAGTGTCTTCAATGGGGTCCAACGGGTCGAAGGTCAGATGTGAGTTTCAAAGTCTCGACACGATCCAGCCGAGGAATAAGAGTCTGATCTAGACAAACCAGTCACATTTACAACAAAACACACATTTATACACTTTAACCGCTTGCTCTAGCTGTGATGCGACACATATTACATCATCAGGGTGAAAGGTCACGCGTGTTTATATGTGGAATAAGGCAAAAAACTCAATCTCAGTTTCTCCTCCAACATTAAAATCGTCCGGCATCGTTGTTTTACCTTTTTTTTTGGTGTAAATGGCGTTTGACTTTGGTCTTTGCACGTTGACTTTGTAAACACTGGGTCCGTTCTTACGCTTGACCTTTCACCCTGATCTCGTAATGTGTGTCTCATCACAGCTCGAGCAAGACCAGCATTAGTGGTTAAAGTATATAAATGTGTGTTTTGTTGTAAATGTGACTGGTTTGTCTAGATCAGACTCTTATTCCTCGACTGAAACTCACATCTGACCTTCGACCCGTTGGACCCCATTGAGGACAAAAAGAGATAAAAAGAGAAATCCTTTAATATGCCAAAATCAAACAAGAATCCAATGTGCAGATTTCCGTTCTGGAAATGTTTGAATATTAATGCATTTTTAATTAGATAACCTAATAAAATCTGTAGTGTTTTAACTCTATTGACCGGGGCTGTCTTGCCTTAATTATCCCAACAGAGAGAGGAGAATACCTACAGGAGTATCCTCATCAGTATTACACACACTCAAATCATCATTACTATGATCAGTGTGTTTCCACTTCAGTGGCTGTTAAACGAATACTGGTGTTTACTGTGACTCCAAAAACTAGAATATCGTGCATTTATTTCAGTAATTCAACTTAAAGCTGAAACTAATATATTATATAGACTCATTACATGCAAAGTGAGATATTTCAAGCCTTTATTTGTTATAATTGTGATGATTATGGCTTACAGATATGAAAACCCCAAATTCAAAGTTAGAATATTGTGAAAAGGTTTTCATCAACAAAATTATAACAAATAAAGGCTTGAAATATCTCACTGTGCATGTATTGAGACTATATAATATATTAGTTTTACATTTTAAGTTGAATTACTGAAATACATTTTTCCAGTTTCACCTGTGTATGATAATTACGGTAGGCTAGTAATTATATTAATATTTATAAATGTATAATTAAACTTGTTTAAATGTACAGTTTGGTGTTGATTTGTTTGTAAAAAAATATCCTAATAAAATAAATGCATTCATCTCTCAATTGGGCATTTCTCATTAAAGATATAGAGTTTGAAATCTAGCGGTTCTAGTAGTTGTGGGATTTATAATTATTAATGTGAATTATCATTTGTGTCGGGGTGGAGTGTGAGCTGGTGGTGTTTTGGTGCCGATGGGTGTAAGTGGCGTTTGAGGTTTGTGTTGAAGCTTTGCTGTGTGTGTTATGATGAAGCTCTCAGCGCTTTAAACTCCGCCTCACTAACCGTCTTCTTGTGTGTGTGTGTGTGTTTCAGACGAGCAGGTTTCTGCCGTGTGACCGGACCTCAGCGCTGCACACACACTCCAGAGCAGGTACAGGTTTGCACACGTTAAACAAAGCCGTTCATGGAGCGACTCGCTGAAGAAAGCCTGTCCAGCCGGACCCGTTCCTCCAATACCTCTTCTCATTCACACGCTCGCCGGAGAAACACACACTCGAGTCTCGTGGTGTGTGTGAGCAGGAATCAGACACAGAGACGAGTGTTTACGGTACTTTAGTGGCGCACAGCTTCCTGTGTGTGTGTGAAGGTTACGCATGATCTCAGCAGCGTTCACACACACGTCCTCGGTTTACAGTGTTTCTTCTCGCTGAAATGCGCATCACGCTGCGTCTGCCTCGTTTTTTACGCAATAATAACGTGTGTGTGTGTGTGTGGACGGACGGCGTCGTCCGATTGTACAGTCTCAGATGTGGATTTGCTACTCCTGTCGGTGTATATAGTGAGCGAGATCAATATTGCTTGTCAAGGGAAAATATATTTATATGCTAGATGTGCATTTTCAGTCCTTGTTAGTTAATGCTCTTTTGTATAGAATGCAACGGTTTGATAGTTGTTACTCTCTGTTAGCAAACGAACACATTTGTATATGAACTAAATCTTCGATGTATAGGGTTGACATTAATGTATTATATTAAGGGAATATAACTGGAGTATTACGTTTGTATGGTTTGCTTTCCCTGTCCGGACCCAGATGCTTTTCTTCTTACTGTTGTTTTATTTTTTGAGTATGTTGTTTGCGATGAACAGCATTGATTGTATTAATGATATAAGCATAAAGGGTTTTTTAATGTATGTTTTATTGTAAATGAATGTGATCATGTACAGCTGAGAAGAGAGTGCGCTATATAAACTGTATTTTCACTATTTTGTTGAAATAAATCTGGGGTTGTGACCGCTCCAGTTACTGGGCAGGAATCATTTCTTTCTGGAAACTCGACTAATGTTTCGTGTTCGCTGTAAAGCTGGGGACACACTTGGCAACTAGCTGAAATATACTCAACAGTTAAAGGAACACTCTGACTTTTTGGGACTTTAGCTTATTTACTGTATCCCCCAAAGTTAGATAAGTCCATACATACCTTTTTCATCTCCGTGCGTGCTGTAACTCGGTTTGACGCACCCACCGTTAGCCTAGCTTAGACTGGATGTAAATGGCTACATTGGGTCACCTGATGGAGTTTTAGGATACCATTGGGTCACCTGATGGAGTTTTAGGATACCATTGGGTCACCTGATGGAGTTTAGGATACCATTGGGTCACTTGATGGAGTTTTAGGATACCATTGGGTCACCTGATGGAGTTTTAGGACACCATTGGATCACCTGATGGAGTTTTAGGATACCATTGGGTCACCTGATGGAGTTTTAGGACACCATTGGGTCACCTGATGGAGTTTTAGGATACCATTGGGTCACCTGATGGAGTTTAGGATACCATTGGGTCACCTGATGGAGTTTTAGGATACCATTGGGTCACCTGATGGAGTTTTAGGACACCATTGGGTCACCTGATGGAGTTTTAGGATACCATTGGGTCACTTGATGGAGTTTTAGGACACCATTGGGTCACCTGATGGAGTTTTAGGACACCATTGGGTCACTTGATGGAGTTTTAGGACACCATTGGGTCACCTGATGGAGTTTTAGGACACCATTGGGTCACCTGATGGAGTTTTAGGACACCATTGGGTCACCTGATGGAGTTTTAGGACACCATTGGGTCACCTGATGGAGTTTTAGGAACCATTGGATCACTTGATGGAGTTTTAGGACACCATTGGGTCACCTGATGGAGTTTTAGGACACCATTGGGTCACCTGATGGAGTTTTAGGACACCATTGGGTCACCTGATGGAGTTTTAGGACACCATTGGGTCACTTGATGGAGTTTTAGGAACCATTGGGTCACCTGATGGAGTTTTAGGACACCATTGGGTCACCTGATGGAGTTTTAGGACACCATTGGGTCACTTGATGGAGTTTTAGGACACCATTGGGTCACCTGATGGATTTTTAGGACACCATTGGGTCACCTGATGGAGTTTTAGGACACCATTGGGTCACCTGATGGAGTTTTAGGACACCATTGGGTCACCTGATGGAGTTTTAGGAACCATTGGGTCACTTGATGGAGTTTTAGGACACCATTAGGTCACCTGATGGAGTTTTAGGATACCATTGGGTCACCTGATGGAGTTTTAGGACACCATTGGGTCACCTGATGGAGTTTTTAGGACACCATTGGGTCACCTGATGGAGTTTTAGGACACCATTGGGTCACTTGATGGAGTTTTAGGACACCATTGGGTCACCTGATGGAGTTTCAGGTCACTTGATGGAGTTTTAGGACACCATTGGGTCACTTGATGGAGTTTTAGGACACCATTGGGTCACCTGATGGAGTTTTAGGACACCATTGGGTCACCTGATGGACTTTTAGGGGAGACCATTGGGTCACCCGATGGGGTTTTAGGAAACCATTGGATCACTTGATGCAGTTTTAGGACACCATTGGATCACTTGATGCAGTTTTAGGACACCATTGGGTCACCTGATGAAGTTTTAGGACACCATTGGATCACTTGATGAAGTTTTAGGACACCTTTGGGTCACTTGATGGAGTTTTAGGACACTATTGGGTCACCTGATGGAGTTTTAGGACACCATTGGGTCACCTGATGGAGTTTTAGGACACCATTGGGTCACTTGATGGAGTTTTAGGATACCATTGGGTCACCTGATGGAGTTTTAGGAACCATTGGATCACTTGATGGAGTTTTAGGACACCATTGGGTCACCTGATGGAGTTTTAGGACACCATTGGGTCACCTGATGGAGTTTTAGGACACCATTGGGTCACTTGATGGAGTTTTAGGAACCATTGGGTCACCTGATGGAGTTTTAGGACACCATTGGGTCACCTGATGGAGTTTTAGGACACCATTGGGTCACTTGATGGAGTTTTAGGATACCATTGGGTCGCCTGATGGAGTTTTAGGAACCATTGGGTCACTTGATGGAGTTTTAGGACACCATTGGGTCACCTGATGGAGTTTTAGGACACCATTGGGTCACCTGATGGAGTTTTAGGACACCATTGGGTCACTTGATGGAGTTTTAGGAACCATTGGGTCACCTGATGGAGTTTTAGGACACCATTGGGTCACCTGATGGAGTTTTAGGACACCATTGGGTCACTTGATGGAGTTTTAGGACACCATTGGGTCACCTGATGGAGTTTTAGGACACCATTGGGTCACCTGATGGAGTTTTAGGACACCATTGGGTCACCTGATGGAGTTTTAGGAACCATTGGGTCACCTGATGGAGTTTTAGGACACCATTGGGTCACCTGATGGAGTTTTAGGACACCATTGGGTCACTTGATGGAGTTTTAGGACACCATTGGGTCACCTGATGGAGTTTTAGGACACCATTGGGTCACCTGATGGAGTTTTAGGACACCATTGGGTCACCTGATGGAGTTTTAGGACACCATTGGGTCACCTGATGGAGTTTTAGGAACCATTGGGTCACTTGATGGAGTTTTAGGACACCATTGGGTCACCTGATGGAGTTTTAGGACACCATTGGGTCACCTGATGGAGTTTTAGGACACCATTGGGTCACCTGATGGAGTTTTAGGACACCATTGGGTCACCTGATGGAGTTTTAGGACACCATTGGGTCACTTGATGGAGTTTTAGGATACCATTGGGTCACCTGATGGAGTTTTAGGAACCATTGGATCACTTGATGGAGTTTTAGGACACCATTGGGTCACTTGATGGAGTTTTAGGACACCATTGGGTCACCTGATGGAGTTTTAGGACACCATTGTGTCACTTGATGGAGTTTTAGGATACCATTGGGTCACCTGATGGAGTTTTAGGAACCATTGGATCACTTGATGGAGTTTTAGGACACCATTGGGTCACTTGATGGAGTTTTAGGATACCATTGGGTCACCTGATGGAGTTTTAGGAACCATTGGATCACTTGATGGAGTTTTAGGACACCATTGGGTCACTTGATGGAGTTTTAGGATACCATTGGGTCACCTGATGGAGTTTTAGGACACCATTGGGTCACTTGATGGAGTTTTAGGACACCATTGGGTCACTTGATGGAGTTTTAGGATACCATTGGGTCACCTGATGGAGTTTTAGGAACCATTGGATCACTTGATGGAGTTTTAGGACACCATTGGGTCACCTGATGGAGTTTTAGGACACCATTGGGTCACCTGATGGAGTTTTAGGACACCATTGGGTCACTTGATGGAGTTTTAGGAACCATTGGGTCACCTGATGGAGTTTTAGGACACCATTGGGTCACCTGATGGAGTTTTAGGACACCATTGGGTCACTTGATGGAGTTTTAGGAACCATTGGATCACTTGATGGAGTTTTAGGAACCATTGGGTCACCTGATGGAGTTTTAGGTCACCATTGGGTCACCTGATGGAGTTTTAGGACACCATTGGGTCACCTGATGGAGTTTTAGGTCACCATTGGGTCACCTGATGGAGTTTTAGGACACCATTGGGTCACCTGATGGAGTTTAGGACACCATTGGGTCACCTGATGGAGTTTTAGGACACCATTGGATCACTTGATGGAGTTTTAGGAACCATTGGGTCACATTTTGTGTCAATATTAAATAAAACACAGAATCCACAGAAAAATCCCCAGTGTTAAATTAACACCCCTCAGTGCACTTATGGTGCACTTACTCCGCACTACAGAGTGTTAAAGTGTTAGGTCACCCAAAAATAAAAACTCAGTCAGTTATTACTGTAAGACCAACCCCGTAAGACCTTCGTTCATCTTTGGGACACATATTAAGATATTTTTGATGAAATCCAAGAGGTTTCCCAGCAACAGCATTGCATCTTTCAAGGCCAGAAAGGTAGTAAAGATATTGTTAAAATATCCATGTGTCCATGCGACTCCAGTGGTTCAACCTCAATGTAATGAAGTGACTCCCCCAAATATTGACTTTATTCAACAAACTCTTCTCTTCCACATCATTCTCCTATGTTGTTGACATGAGGCCTTGTCCAGCAAAGCATTTTTCATACGGCTGGTGTATTTTTTCAATTGTTTTCAATGGGAGGGTAACGAGGTGCTGAACGTTTTTTTTTTTTTTCACGCTGAAGTGCTCAGCGTTTTTTTACCAGTCACCGATAGTTGAAGAATGTTCAACTTTGGGTAAAAACGCAGCGCTCATCACTGTCACTGTTTACCCAGCCATCCAATCACAGTGGAGGAGGGGCGGGGCTAATACCACACCGACATTCTTTCTGTATAATGACATCAACCGGCAGAGCTAACCCAACAACACGGATGAAAAATAAATTTTTAGTATGAAACAAATTACCTGCGAAATCAGTTTCAAGTAAACTGTGCTGCGGATATTCTGTATCATAGCAACGAAACGTCTCAACTGAAGAAACGCTCCGCTGCCAAAACACTCTTAAGCGCCCAAAGCTAGGCGTTTACAGCAGAGCGTCTAGTAAACAGTGCAGCGCTTCCACTGGTTCTACGTCAGAATGCCGGCCCACTATTGGCCGATGTTAGTCATGTGAACACAACACATGCATGTGATGCTGACGCAGGAGCAGCCTATGGTGAGCCAGCGTTCTGACGTTGAACAGAAGGACAAAAGTGGGTTGTGAGAAGCCTTGAATCGGAAGTTAGAATAGAAGAATAAATGTCATCAGTATGCGCTAGTGGTAAACAAACAGAGCAAGTTGAAACACACTTTGGAAATTGTGCTGAAAAAAGGGAGAAAGTGAAAGATGAGATTATGGATGTGGTAATGTTTAGGGAAAGAGGCCAATTTTGCAAATGGAGCTTGAGGTACGTAGTTTTATATTTTAGCGCCATTTCAATTCGCCAATTCGCCATTTCATGTTGTATTTTTATTGGCAAGTCAGTAGACGTAGGTCGTAGCAGCAAACACACAGTGAGATGATCATGCAAAATTTTGGATTTTGGATAATAATTATCGCAGTCTTTCTTTGGTTGCAAACCTGTGACATCACCATCCTTGAACCTCTCTCACTGTACGATGTAGGACCAGCGTTTAGGAGCCATAACCACAGAAATCGCCACGATAGATCACCTTTGGTCTGGGACAGGACAAAATCGTACAATGTGTGGAATTTTCCCAGAGTACTCCCCCCGTCCCAGGTTTGGGATAGGACTAGTAAGTGAGGAGATGGCCTGGTGGAGGGATGCTGGAAACTGTCATAGAACAGCGGTAAAGAATTGCAGATACACCTTTTGATGTTCATTGAGTTATTAGATGAATTAACTGAACGTGCTTCTCCTGAACTTTGTTAATAAAACATCATGTTATCGGCGCTGTCTCAAGTCAGCGTTAAAACTACACAGTTTTTAACCAGCATGCACTGCTTCAAGTCAGCAACCGGTCATTCTGTGCAGCGCCGTATGAAGTCAAACGAGCCTAATGATTATGTTTTGATGATGACAATTCTACTGCATAATTTATTCAAGCTGCAATGCATGCTGGGAGTCATAGATGAGTTTTGAATGGTGGTTTCCATGCATCATGCATCGTTTGATTGTCACCATTGTTAAGGGTCATATGCTGATTCTTGATGTCTGTTTTTTTAAAAGTACTCAAGCTGGAAGATCTCAAGCTGTAACATCACAGATTTAAAGTAAATGTGTTTCAGATGAGCAGGTTTCTGCCGTGTGATCGGACCTCAGCGCTGCACACACACTCCTGGCTCATCATGCCAGAGAAGTTCGCTGTAAGTTACGCCACTGAACATCACTGCAGGACTTCTCTGATCTTCCAGAGACATTATGTGGGCTTAGAAGGTAAGTGTCTCATCTTTGTACCTTTGTTCCCCATTTATAAATGCCCTGGATCAGTGTGTGTCAGTACTGGCGCTACATTAAAGATAAGTTAGCGGTTTGATATCTCGAACCTCCACAAGGAACCAAAGGTAAATGGTGTTTAATAAACTCAGAGTAACTCGCCGAAGTGTCCTGTGTGAAAGAGTGGTTATAGAGGTGATGGTCAAGCTACGATTAGGCATAACGTTAACATTTAATTAAATGCAAGTGTGTTATATATAATTACAATGCAACATGTACTGTATAGGATACCCTTTATGGTGACACTTTACTTGACATAAGACTGACACCTTCATAATCATGACATGACACATGAAGGAGGGTTTATGCATGTTTATGACAACTGTCATTAAGTGTCATTCGCTCAATTATGACATTTTTAATGCAAATATGACATTGTTTGAGATGTCTTTGCCATGATAACTTGACATAAACCAAAACATCATAACCTGTGCATAAGGTTACACTTTATTTTAAGGTGTCATTGTTACAGTGTAATAGTAACTAACTTACTATAGTGTTAGTAATTTACTGTATGGTAAGTACATGTAACATATGTAAACACTGTAAAATAAAGTGTTGCATAATACATAAATTGTATCAAATGGTTAAGTGCATGGTAGTTAAGGCCACCTAATATAAAGCGTGTCCAAAAAATAGAAAAGTATTTCCGAGGTCAAAGTTCAGCGTTAGACGAGGTTATTCTGGACGATGTTTCTCCAAACTCGTCAGAGTCGGTAATTACTGAAGGAAACTGTTTAATCAGATGATCTGAGCTGAATAATGAACATCCATCGGTGCTGTTCTCCGGGTCCCAGCGTGAAGTGATGACTTATTTAAGGATTCTCCATCGCTGGTGTGTGTGTGTGACGTGTGTGTGTGTGTGAGGAGCGCAGGACTATGATCAGTTCAAAGGCCTGAAGTTGACAGAGAATATTCCAGGCCGTTAAATGGGAGATTTCCCTCATCTCTCCTCCTCCTCCTCCACAGCTGAGACTGCTGGAAACCATCCGAAACTGCTTTTCACAATATGCATTATAGATCACAAGAGCGCGTGTGTGTCCAGACAGAAGAGTGTTAGCGTGATAAAAGGGAAGCGCTTCTGTTAATTGCACTCTAAAAAATGCTGGGTTGTTTTAACCCAATTTTGGGTCAAATATGGACAAACCCAAAATGCTGGGTTAAAAATGTAATGTAAAAATTTAACCCAACGGCTGGGTTAGTCCATATTTGACCGAAAGTTGGGTTAAAACAACCCAGCATTTTTTAGAGTGTGTGCTTCATGTTCAGGTTTTATACTTCTATTTAAGATTCCTACACTCTAAAAAATGCTGGGTTGTTTTAACCCAACTTTGGGTCAAATATGGACTAACCCAGCCATTGGGTTAAATTTTTACATTACATTTTTAACCCAACATTTCGGGTTTGTCCATATTTGACCCAAAATTGGGTTAAAACAACCCAGCATTTTTTTAGAGTGTACGCCTCACACCGCCTCTGTGTGTTTACATTGTTTTTAGTATTTGACGAATAGTTTTGATCAGAAGACTCACACGGTCCTTCAGTTCTGCTGATACTCATTAATGGACCTGTCAATCAAAAAACTGGAGAACCTGTGTGTCATTACACTCTTCATCAGTTCACGGTCACGTTCATGGTGATACTGCTTTATGACAGGAGTGTGTGTGTGTGTGAGTGAGAGAGAGTGTGTGTGTGTTGAACAAAAACACGGAAAAGGTCCAATATTCTTTATTTCAGAGATCTTTCAGAAACAGCGTACACACTTATCTTATTATTACCAGCAAGCATACGAGTAACATGTTTGTAAATTAAAATATCAAAGTAACATCAAAAATACATGATTACTTATCCTAAATTAATATGAACTATAATTTCTCTGCTTCACAAACAGAGATTTGCATGTATTTCATTAAAAAGAAAAAGCAGAAAATCATAAAAAGACATGATGTTTTACACATTTACATTTGCTATTACACTAAATTCTATGATGATTAGCAAACGACTAAAATATGTGAAGCTGAAGAACAATAGACAGACCATAAAACCCCGAACCCATTTAAGGTCCATTCACACCAAGCTCAATAATTATAATGATAACAATCAAGATATACAGTTGTTCTAAATATAAAAGAAAAGTACAGTCCACACCAGCTGTAATAATAATAATAATAGCACAGAGAAACAATATTGCTGGAAACTCTTTCAGAACGACTTTTCCAGCTAAACATCGACAGCCAATCAGAATCAATCCTGCTTTAAAGAGCTTGAGCATTTAATTAAAGCAGCATGCAACCACTGATCTATATTCACCTTATTTTCGACAATATGGCGGCGCGGTGGCTTCCATAGATGGTATAAAAAGTGGACAGAGCCATCTCATTGGAACTCCATTGAGACGAGTGAAGCCCGTTTTTGGCGAATTTTTGGCACTTCCGTTCCTGACGCACAGACTCAAACCGACTCAAACCGAGCTTGACGACGTAGATGTGACGTCAGCAACCCGTCTGTCTTCTAGTGGCTGTGGCATGAGAAATCTGAATTTATCATTTATTTATTTTATCTGAATCATTCCCTTCCGAAATTTGCAGAGGTGGAGAGTGTGAATAGGAGCTGTCCATGAGCAGGAGCAGGAGACACTTTTGCTAGGTATTCTGATTAATTATTTTGTCTCCACGTTTCCCCAATTGCGCGCGAGCTTCTTCTCCTCCTGTCCATACGGTAATCTCTCTACTGTGCGACAGAGAGTCGCGTGGGTATGACGCAATCGTTAGCCTACTTTTACAAAAAAAACTGCTTCTACAGGGCCATAACATAAGCTACACGGTAATGAAGCATTTTATACATTGTCGTGTTTCTATAGAAATAAATAAAGGACAAATGGGGTCTTCAAATGCCTCAGATGTAAAGTTATTCGCTGTCAAAGTGACGCCAAAATGAATGGGAGTCAATGGAAATGCTAACGCAAGTGAAGTTCTGCTACAAGATGGCGGCTCCCGCGAGGCTTCAACTTCCGGTTGATGGATTACCCCCTTGTCTAGAACGCCATGAGCTATCCAGTTAATTATATAGATCAGTGCATGCAACACACGCTTATAATAAACACAACCCCATCATCTGCTGGTATGGACAATAATATAGTTATAATTATCTTTCCAGTTATCGTTATTTGTGTGAACGGGCCTTGACAGAAGTAAGAGACAGAGCCTCTTCACCATCTCTCCTATCTTGTCCCTCCGATGTCCCACGTTTTCCACGTGTGCAGCAGTCATGAATACCCAATACGATAATTGTCAAAGCACTGAGGACAAAGATCGTGATATAACCTGAAACCTGAAAGACAAAGAAAAAAAAACATCAGCATATTGTAACAGTCACTTTGTGCATTTCTGGTAATCTGAGGTAAAATGAGAACTGCGCATGCACGTCGAGTGTCAGTTATAGATTTGACAGGTGCGGAGAAGAGATATAATAACCACTCTACCGACTTTTGTACTTTCTTTTATTTCCTTTTATATTGTGACCAGAGTTGGATGTTTGTTGGGATACTTTTTCTCACTCGATCCCCATGTATGCGGTGACTTTAAGGAATTTTATTAAGCACGGGGAAAATACGCCATCTCTCATCTCTCGCACATCTTTTCCTCAGACAGCTATTCCTTTTAAATCTCTGGGCAACATCTTAACGTTGCATTACAGTGTGTATGTTATAGGCTATATTTGGTACGAATATGTTAATGATTAGGATGTGTTGTGAATTTAAATAAAGAGGAAAAAAGTGTATAGAATGGTCTACTTTCTAGGGCTGAGTATTGACACAAATTTCACAATTTGATTCGATTTTGATTCGATTCAATATTGATTATTTTGGATATCAGTTACAATAAATGGCAAATTTTCTCAAGGAAATCAAATCTCTTAACTTGTAAACTATGGGAGTCTAGTTGTAGCCTACTAGACTTCATTAGCCTAATATGAAGGTAATAATGAACTGTTTTGTAGCTATACAAACACTTAAATTACACTTTTATTTATTTTTATAATAAGAAGATTATATGAAATATAAACATTTAAATGGTGCTGTCATAAAAACTTGCCAGATTTATTCAAATATGCATTAAATATTGAAGAACATTAAGATTATAATGCATATGTAATATGGTGTATATATTTAGCAAAATGCTCGTCTCTGGAGTTATTTTTTCTAGCTGACTAACGAGTTTATGTGGGTTTTCTGAGGTAAATATGACGATACATTGATTACAAGCTGTTTAACTGACGTCTTTCCACGGTTGAAACGCTGATTGAGCGAATCAATGTGACATGATACGGATTTGGATAAGTTGTCCTCTATCTTTAACACACTTTCAGATGCTCATTCATGTTTATTTGGCGCTGTGACTGGTATTATTAAGCCGGAAGAGAGATCAGCCCTGCTGCTTCTCCAGAGCGATCTCACGCCACAGCGCCAAAACGCTATTTATGTTTCTGAATTTCTAAAGAAAATGGACGTAATTTAAAAATTGAGACTTTGTTTCATATTAATAGTAACAAAGGACAAAGATTATTGCAATTTTTTGGATGCGCGCAGCCGCGATACAATGATCCATTCATTCAAATGAAACAGGATGACTAATCGATTCTTGAGATTTAAGAATCGATATTGGTTCGTAAAAATGAGAATCGATTAATATTGAGAAATCGATATTTATCACCCAGCCCTACTACTTTCTATTATAAGAATACTTTCATTGCTTAGAGCATCGGGAGGGGGAACTAGGCTACTTTCCTTTTTCTATCTGACTTATTTAGAGGTATAAAGAACAAATTTAATTTTCATTTAACGATATTATAATTACAGGACAAGCTCTTGTTTTGTGGTATTATCCCAGATAGCACAAGTCTATTTGATGTGATTTTACATCTGGAAGACATATTTTTAAGAGTGTTTGCTCATCTGCAATACTTCTATATGGACGTTTCCTGTCAGATGTCAAATAGATGTTTAGAAGATGTCTTTAAGATGTAATGACTTAGAATGCATGTTAAACTGACATCTATTTGACATCTGACAGGAAACGTCCATATGTGATTAACACTCAAGTCATTCAAGTCATCGTGTCTCAAGTCAAGTCAAGTCCCGAGTCTTTAACTTCAAAGTCAGAGTCAAGTCTCAAGTATTTTATTTTTTGTCAAGTCAAGTCGCAAGTCATAAAAAAAGCAACTCAAGTCGACTCGAGTCCAAGTCACAAGTCCCCATGTCTGGCAAATCATTTGACAGAAGTAAGAGACAGAGCCTCTTCACCATCTCTCCTATCTTGTCCCTCCGATGTACCACGTTTTCCACGTGTGCAGCAGTCATGAATACCCAATACGATAATTGTCAAAGCACTGAGGACAAAGATCGTGATATAACCTGAAGACAAAGAAAGACAAAGAAAAAAAAAACCATCAGCGTATTGTAACAGTCACTTTGTGCATTTCTGGTAATCTGAGGTAAAATGAGAACTGCGCACGTAGAGTATCAGTTATAGATTTGACAGGTGCGGAGAAAGAGATATAATAACCACTGACAGGAGACGTCCTATAGATGTATTGCAGATGAGCAAACACTCTTAAAAATACATCTTCCAGATGTAAAAATCACATCAAATAGACTTGTGCTATCTGGGATAGCTTACTTACCTGAGATTGTAGAATATGTTTGCGAGTCAACTCTCGTAGCTCCATCTCATTTCTCATCCCTTCAGTGGGTTTACACCAAGACCTGTTGAGCTCCTTGTCAAACACATAAACCCCCTTCCAGTCTGTCATGACACATGCAACATAATCACCATTGAGTAACAAGATGATGGCCCACATTACAGGTGGAATCAGACAAGATACAAAAGCTTTAGGACAGTTCTCGTGAGTATCATCATCAGCAGCACAACAACGACTGCATCCATGTTTAAAAGGTCTTAATAGGATGTACATTAAGGCAAAGGTAAAAAGAGAAGGTCCAATGAAGATGAAGACTGTTAGTGGTACACTCTGACCACATGGACATACAAATTCTAATTCAATCAGCTTCTCCAGTCCGAGTAACAAAAGGCTCAATGGAAAAGAGCTGAAAACAGCAGTTTTGGACAGGTATTTATGAAGATCTTGTTGAAGCATCTTGTGAGGGAAGTTTGATGATGCACTTAGCGGCTGCTTTCTCTTATGGTCTGGGGAAATGTTCGTAGTCCGTTCACAAGGTCTTTAAAGTAGGAACAGATCTCCTTTAAAATGAAGAAGATAAATTGAATGAGAATGAGTAATTTTCTTCAACAGTACAGCACACTGTGTAACAGACGGATTTTCTTATAATTACTGATTCAAAATTCATGCAATGAACTTCTTCAAGCAATGCCATCCCTTAAAGCTACACTGTGTAACTCTTTTAGTTTATTCTTAGCTAAAAACACACTTTCTCTCCTTTCTGGTGCAAAGGAGAGAAGGAAGTGGAGACGGAGACACAGGGGGTTTCGGCAGTGGCAATATTCACATCAGTTTATTGCTCGAAAGGACAAAAATATTTGTGTGAAATGTAGACTATACTCCAGTAAACCCTAAGGTTATTACTTGTTACATTAGAACAAAATATGTGGATATAAAAACATGTATATAGGCTATGGAACCAAATAAACAATCCCTATTTTCTAATTTCACTAAACTTTTCATTAAGTTTCGTGCACATTTTTTAAAACATAGATCTTAGGTTCATTTTGTAAACATAAATAACTGATATACATGCGCAAACTGGGTGCCGTTGCGGAGATGTAGGCTACATGCTCGGGCAGATTCGGCTTCTTGAAGTCGTTCATCCTTCCCAGACAGCAAACTGACATTGAATCAACGTGGAAACGACGTCTCTCATGACATTGAAACAACGTTGATTTGCTCGTCGAATTAACGTTGAACCAACGTCAGACGCGGCATTCTTCAAAGCTAAATGAAATCGAAAATTGGTTTGCTTTCATAACGTTGAAACAACGTTGATTTCAAGTTGATTTTCAGTTAGTTTTGAACGAATGACGCGTCTGACGTTGGTTCAACGTTAATTCGATGAGCAAAACAATGTCAGATCAACGTTGTTTCGATGTCATATTTCCACGTTGATTCAATGTCAGTTTGCTATCTGGGTCGGATGCGGCACCGCGTGCGCTGTTACAAAAAAGCCGTGCACTTCAGGGGTCTTGCGCGACCGCCCATACCACAATGACATAATTTTCGCGCTCATGCGGATGCGTCAACTAGCCTATAAACAAGGCTCGGAAGTCTTGGATTACACAAAACGAAATTGTTGCAGGGTTCATTGTAGAAGACAAGCTTCCCCTGTCGACCATTAATCCCCAGGTTTAGAAAAATGCATTTTAAATTAAGATTAAGAATTTTATGGGAAAAAGTGACCTTTTATTTTATTATTTTTCATTGGCCTCTTCATTTTTTAGTTTTTTATTGCCATTAGTCGAATAAAAAGCTGTTTTTGTTCTCAGGAGAAGAGTTTTATTCTCCTAAAGCCTGTGTTTTGACACTTTGTGTGTTGAACCCCATTTTAAAATGACCCCACCATAGCCTCCTTTATCCTGTTATTTGTGAATTTTACAGTGCGGCATATTTATTTGTGCAGACAGGGATATTGTTCTTTCATGCCATTTTGTATAAATTTGTACGGTAAAGTGATGATAGGGCAAAAAGTGATGATAGGAAGTGAAACGGAAAAATAAAGTAATGAGTAGTGAAGTTACTTTTCCAACGCAGTAAGTAAAGTAATCTCATTACAATTTACAGAAGTAACTAGTAACTAATTACTTTTGAGTAACTAGGATAAGATGCAAGGATAATCAAAGTGGTTCTGGTAGGTTGGTATACAGTGACCAGCTCGGAAAGATATGCCGGGGCCAGACCATTGATGGCCTTAAAAACAAACATCAAAACCTTATACTCCACCCCAGACCGTACCGGGAGCCAATAGAGTGAACAAAGAACTAGATCAGCACGGGACAAGAATGATTTCACCTTACTGAGGAGCCTTAGCTGGAAAAAGCTAGTCTTAACAACTAAACCAATCTGTTTGTCAAAATGCAATCTATTGTCGAAAGCCACACCCAGGTTATGAACAGTGGATGCAAACTAGGGCGTGAGAGGGCCAACACAGTAAGGTGAGTCCAGGATAAATAATATATACTCGGTCTTACCTTCATTTCAATGAAGAAAGTTTTGAGAAAGCCACTGTTTAATGAATAACTCCTATTTCAAAAAACAGTGGCATGTTCCTTTAAATGCTACTTAAATATGCAAATGAATTTGTAGTGTACTTAGCATAAAATAAATGTATGTCAAATACATTTTGGTACATTTATTTATCACTGTTGTACGCTTCTGGCTCTAAATATATGCTCCAAAATTTTTTTTATTTATTTATTTTTTTTTTTTCAAATGTATTCAGCTGATTTTTTTATATATTTAGAAGAATATCAGTAACCAGACAGTCTCATTGACTTCCATAGTATGTTTTTTCCTGCTATAATGGAAGTCAATGAGACCAGAAACTGGTTACTGATATTCTTCTAAATATCAGAAAATCGGCTGAATGGATTCGAAAACTGTGAAACACAACTGTTTAACTCTGGGGGAGTGGTAAAATGAGCCTATTTCCAAAAAAAGTGGAGTATCCCTTTAAGATTGTATAAAACCTTTAGGAACATTAGACAAGACTATCACAGAAATCTCCCAAAATCAAAAACTGTGTCTATAACAACCTGTTTTGCAATACCAAAATAGCTTTTATTCTCTGAAAATAACAGAACAAACTTAATGCACATACCTGTAACATACAACAAACTTTTAGCAATGGAAATGCAAGGAGTTCAAACTGAAATTTTGAAAAGCACGCTGTGTATTATTAGTAGGCTACATCAACTCTACACTCTAAAAAATGCTGGGTTGTTTTAACCCAACTTTGGGTCAAATATGGACTAACCCAGCCGTTGGGTGAAATTTTTACATTACATTTTTAACCCAACATTTCGGGTTTGTCCATATTTGACCCAAAATTGGGTTAAAACAACCCAGCATTTTTTAGAGTGTAATGTGTAATAGAAATGTGTTTTAGAGTTGTTTTCAATAAAGATCACTAACTGATGTGTCATTCAGATCTGGTATTTGCACATCCCCTGACTTTTCAGTGAAGACATGTTTATTTCAAAACCTACATATTGTTTCAAAGCAGAAAATGTATGTTTCAGTGGTACCCTGTGAATAGGGAACAGTAAATCAACAGAGCTAAATATCAGCCAGAGGTGACTGTCAAGAAGGAAGAATACGCCACTGGTGATGAGGTATAGGAAAAATTATCAATTTTGGTACTGAAGAAGACATCATCATAGGTGCAGATATCAAATATCAGCTTGTCTTATGCTCTCATATGTGTAGTTTGGTCATCGTCAATCATCTTTAAATATTCTGTTGAATTTGATTTATTTTTAACATTTATTTTTAAATGTAATGACTTACCTCTTTGTGGCTCTGTGTTATTCATCACCATTTAAAGGTGTCTGTGCACGTCTCGACAGGAAAGAGACCGGATGTGTTCATATGATTAAGTTCTCAGTAAACAAGGTTGAGGAGTTCAACAAAAAAATGTGAGAAACCACATTATGTCTATTACGTCTATGACTGTACAACGACCATGTTCTCCCTCAAGCAGTCCAAAGCAGATTACAAGACATGCTGGATAAAAATATAAACTGAAAACATTTGATGTGATGGAGACAAAATCTCACTTGCAAGTTGCAAGTAAATTTCACAATTAATTACAAAGAAACAGCCTCTCAGCATTACAAAAAGCTTAATGAGAAAGAGGAGAAAAGCTTGCACTGTACTTTAGAAAACCAAACCACACATCCTGTTGTTATAACCCACAAAATGTCACCTAAATCAACAGCTACACACTTCAAGCTTTATGACTCTAATAGTTACATCTACGAGTGCAAATATACTCAACACATGTACCTGAAATAACTGGATAGAAATAGTTGTTTATTTAAATGTTCTTTATTTATTCATATTTATTAATGTATGTGACACACACGCGCAGGGGCGATTCGAGGATTTTTTCAACTGGGGGCCACAATTATTACAGAGGGGCCATTATTATTTTGTGTATTTATGTAGAACTGTAGATATCCAAATCAGTTCAAGTTCAGTAAGCTTTAAAATCAGCAATAAACAGTGATACCTTTTAATAGCAGTTATGTACTGCTCTAAATCAAAACAATAAAATACAATTTATATTAACTTTTCACTTTACAAAAGTGATAGAAAAACTGTAATAAATAAAATAATCCAATGTATTAGTGTCACTCACAAATAATAATAGAACAGCCTTATTTATATAAATGCATAATTATATTAATCATTCATATACTAAATACACAATTAATGAATTCATATAACTGTAATAAAATTGTATACAATACATATTTTTTCATCCTATTCAATTTGCATTTCAGCAGTTGCAGTAAATTTGCATTGATGAATAGACCAAATCTGCTTATTTCAAGGAAGGCTAATTAGTCTTGAGCATATTGATTGTAAAATATCATAAACACTTTGTTAGATAGCTACTTTTTCAAAAAGGCATGCTTTAGTTTTGACGTAAAATATGTGGATCATAGAAACAGTTTAGAAAGACTTAATTAATCCAGTGTTATTTTAGTATTAATTATTTATTTTGCTATTTAATCATGCATTTTTATTTATTTATGATTTTTTTTTTTTTTGAGAATGTTTCTGGATGCAGGGATTAAATTGACAAAATATTCTTCTGACTGAATTTTTTTTTTTTCAGGCCAAGTCATATTCCTGTAACTTTATTTAAATAGTCGAGACCAATAGCGTTTTAAGGGGAGATGTTTTAAACCGATCTAATATTGCCAGTTTGTGTAATTTAAAAGCTATTTTAATCTATGAAAAACAATTACTTATGCTATCTTGACAAATAGGCCTAATCAACCATCAACTTTTCAGTGCATGTTTTTGTTTATCTTATAAGACCAAACAATGCTAAACTATTTTAATATAGTTTGTTTCATGCCAAATCGTTTTTTTGCTGAGGGAAAAGTGAAGTTTCATAACTTTATTTAGGCCATTTACAATAAAGGTGAAGTTTATGAAAAAATAAGACTTAAAAAAAAACACGAATATATGTTAGCCTATATTGCATCCCATGAACAGAATCAAAAAGCAGTCAACCCCTTCCCTTTAAAGGAAATACCGGAGCGATTGCGCCTTCAGTGTAATTTGATCTAAACCTCAGGTGACTGCTTCACTTCTGCTTCACTTCCTTCGATCTCCTCCTCTCTGTTGCCGGCATTTCCTTCTCAATCTCTCGTGATGCTGGACGTGACATCTTGATTTTTTCAATGACTGTCAAATTTGCGATCTCGCTGACTCTATTTGTTTGCCTTGCGTGTGTGCCGCTGTCATGTCAGTATTGCAGCAATATATGCACTTGTATCATGGATAGATGCACTTTTATGGACTTTCAAAACAGAAGCAACCATTTACAGCCTATATAACGCTTAGAAGGGCTCCTGTTTGTGACATTGATAGAGATCTGCAAGAATGATATGTACTTATGAGTATACCAGGGTATACATTATCCAAACCACTAGAGGGAGCTCTTTCCAAGGTCTGCTCAATAACACACACTGGCATAATTCTCGTTGTGTGTGTGCATGAGACCAAGACAATCTTCTGTTGGTGAACAGTTGTATTTTTATTCAATAATCTGACTTTGCATCCATGCATTTTATTGCCATTTGCTCGTGTGATTGTAATATATATCCCTGTAGGCTAGTATTTTAAATGATATAGTTGATTCTATAATAAACAACTATATAAGAGATCATTTTCGTCTTTCTCCGGTGTGGTGAAGAGATGGGTCCCACCTTAGGACCCCATGCCTGATCTAAATATGTTCTCACGATAACTTGATAAAAGCAGTTTGTTGCCATCAAGTAATATGTTTATTTGTTTAGCGCTTTTCAAGTAATGCGTTTATTTGTTTAGCGCTTTTCATAGTAAGTCCGCGAAATTGTATTACTGTTATTGTGTCATGAAATGTAATTTTAAGAGTTTTTAAGTCGAGAATATAGTTGTTTAAAGCTCAAATCTGTGGTTTATTTATAAACGTTGCGCCTTTTTAAAACATTGTTCTGACGTTTTCGGAGTTGTCAGAACCAGGGATCAGCAGCACATCTAGCCCGCCTGGAACAGCCTTAACTCGGCTAGTCATTAAGGGACTCTTGCTGCGTTCAAGTCATCTCGTATAGATCGTAATTACGAGTTGAACGCACTTGAACGCCACCACAATGTCGTAAATACCAGTGGGGAGCTCGGGATTTTCCCGATCTGTACGAGTTGGGGGCGTGTCAGTGAGAAACGTTCATTCAACGTCTGTTGACTGGTAAATTTTAATTGAATTTCAATGTTTACTCATTGACATTGTAAGGCTTTTTCATTTATAAAGCAAGCTCTCTGTACAAAATACGATATCATTATAATATAAAAATTATACCTAATGATTGGCTTCATAAGCTAATAAAAAAACATAACCTGATGCGCATTCTTTGTTTCTTCATTTTTCATTTTTTTGTTTCGCATTCTTCATTTTTTTATTAGTAGAGTTAATAAATCTTGCTCTATTTTCGTGTAATTCATTAAAAGAAGGTACACCGCCATTTTGCTCCGACGAAACTGACTTGAACGCACCTCACGTCGTAAACACGACTTCCCACCTCGTACGTACGAACTTCCCAGAAAGACTTGAACGCAGCATCTCGGAACTCATGGCTGCGTCCATAACCGCATACTCAATGAGTAGGTACTTCATTTCAATAAGTACTACTTACTCAACGAGCGCTAAAATCTCGTTGAGTATGAATGAGAACATCTGCCATGTTGACGTTATCATGTGACGTGTACGTATATGTCTATGGTGACCTACTACGACGCGTTGTCATCACATCACAAGCGCAACAGCAAAAATAAATGAACAACGACACGTTTATAATTATCTTGACATTGATGAAACTTGCTCATTCTGTTGTGGTATTGTTGCCTTTAACTTAAGGTTGATTTAAGTTGTTATATTTTAAACCCTACTAATGTGACCCACAGTGTTATTCTTATAACGATATTTTTTTATTATTAAGAAACCCCCAAATCGTCACCTCTTGAATATATGTTGTTAATTTCTTTATTTTATACCCAAAAAGTTTCTCCTTTAAGTTTTCCTCCTTTTCTTGGTGAATTTACCTCGTTTCATCCCTCAGACTTATAACAACAAAACAACATTTTTTTTAATGTATTATGAAGAACTATTTAAAGATATTTAGCCTTGTTATTGTTCCTTTTTCCTGTGTATAAATATTATATTATGATGTCATATTATGATGTACACAAGCCAATGATCTTTGTTTTCTGTTTTGTCATTTTGACTGTTATGGTATCTTGTATGTAATACATTTATAAGTTTAAATTATATGATTAACAGGTGCACTAACACTTCATAACATCAGTGACTCGACAGCACAACCCAGAACAGTTTTCCTCTGCGTTTGTAATGTCTGCACAAAGGAGACGGGCAGCTGCTCGAAGATCTCTTTTGGAGAAAACTGTTGATTTTATACTCGAAAAATGTAAGTATCACTCCTTAAAAATTAATAGTACCTCAGAATGAATTGCATTGTTAGCCCACCCCAAAACGTATACAAAATAATACGTAATATTAAATGCTGACCAATACTTAATTATATAACTTTTTTTATACTAAAAATATAATTTAATATAACAAGCAAAATGTAATTTGTTTTGTCATATGACAGTTATGCATGAATACATTTCTATTCATAAATGCAAATGCAGTGCAACATCTCAATTGTCAGTCAATCAATGAATTAATGGATACATTAATTAAATAATTAAATTGTATATACTGACAACATTAATAAAAATGAATAAATGAGTAAAAGAACAAATAAAAGTAACCATCACAATAAACAATAAAAGTCAACAACACATGAAACAAAGCTTTATTCAAACTACAAACATGTATTTACAGGCGCTGAACACCACATCCTACTGCCGACTCAACACAGCGGTTCCCATTCTGCGGCTTTATTCTGATGAATTCACCAGAGGTGACCGTGCCTTCGTCCCGGAGCTTGTTGCTGCGCTGCGCTTCACAATATGAGGCAATAAGGGCAGGTGGAGGGACTTATAAGGGCAGGTGGAGAGATAGAGGGTCTCGTAAAGGCAGGTGGAGAGATGGAGGAACTCATAAGGGCAGGTGGACAGATGGAGGGTCTCATCCATGGCACCACTTCCAGGATGCAGCTCTGGGCTCCTCATCCTCAGTGCTCACACCAGTCTGCAGACATTTCAGATCCTACAAAAATGCACAAACATTATACAAAAGCAGTCATTTTAACACACAATGTCATTTGATTTATGTATTAAAAATTACCTTACTTTATATTTGAGTAAAATCCCTAAAACAAATGCTGCCATCATCTTTCCTTGCAGGTCCTGCTCCACCACAAAAGCTCTGCAGCAAATGCACAGAAATCAAGAATCAGAAAAGTGTTGTAACTTCTCGACTTGAATTTACAATAATTCAAATAAACTACAATTTAAGATTGAATAGATTTTGTTACCCATTTCTGTAGTATACTTACTCAAAGCCTTTGATGACAGCATTCAGCATCATGAGCCGGTTCTTCTGTCCCTGTAACATACGATTCACATTACGAGTTCAACACTGAATTTACATGCGGAGGTTGATATGTTAACTCACTTTTAATCCAACTTAAATGTTCCTCAATATATCAACACTAATAAGGAACAAATTAAATATAACATATTTAGTTACTTTATAGATTTGTTTATTTACCTTATTTACAGCACATTTGTCTAATGTAAGTAGTGTCAGTGAATTATCCTTCATAATAGCACACATAACGTTACATCACTCAGATGTATTTTTTATTTTGGGATGTGCAATATGCAATACTTAAACAATATTTTCATTTCAGATGTAAATAGACATTTTAAGTAAGCGTGTTTAAGATGTAACGTTATATGGTCATGTAAATCCATTTTAGAAACTTAACGTTACGTGTAGCCTACTTACTGGAGCTCCCCTGTTTAACTAACTAACGTTAGCTATAATAAAACATGTGTTTACAGCAAAATCACAATACTAGTAGTTTAGTAGTTTAACACATACGATTTAAACACAAGGAACCGTGTTTACTCACATTTGAAAACCCCTGCTTCGCTGATCTCCGCGATGTTGATAATGACGAATGCTCGCCCGTGGCCTCCTGGGATAGAAGAGTATCCATCCGATGAACACATTAAAAAATCTGGGCGAAAGCAGGAGATCATCCGGGAACTTCTCGCCTACTCTTTTATGAGTACTGAGATTTCGGACATACTACTCCTTTCAAATACTTTTTTCCCCTACTCTATAGTACGAAAGTAGGGATACGAAAGTAGGGATAAGTGTGCCGGAATCTCGCGATAATTAGTACGTCACTCTGGTAATTCTCGCCTACTCTTTTATGGATACTAAGGATTCGGGCATACTTATTCGCTCGCCTACTGCTTTTTCCCTACTATATAGTAGGGAAGTATGCGGTTTCGAACGCAGCCCATCTCTTCACCACACCGGCGACGTAAAGCGAAACCGGAAGTGTCCGCCCGCACACTCACACGGACGGATCAGAAATCCAAAATGGCGGCCACGTGTAACAAGCGGAGATTCTACACTGATGACTGACTGTGTTGCTGCTACTGTTATCTTTTTTACAGGTAAGATTACTTAAGTCAAATGGGTCCACGAACAGTTATGTTTAGTATTTGAGTATTTAGGATTTATGTTAAGTAGTAAATTTTGAGCACGAAATTGTTATTACCCGTGGATAGAGCGTGATCAGAAACAACGCGGCAATGAAACTTCGTATGTGTAACGATAATTGGTATTATGCAATGGAGATGGAAAGACAGTATGCACAGTACTGTTATGTAGAGGTTGTGTGATATTGATGGGTAAAATAATAGTTTAAGTGACGCGAGTTCAGTAACACACGTGGAGTTCGCGGGTGTCCGCCATTTTGCCCAAGTTGCACGCAGCGGGGACATTAGAGTTAAAGGGCAACTCCTAGGGCTGTAACGATACACCAAACCCACGATTCGGTTCGTATCACGATTTTTGACCCACGATTCGATTCGTATCGCGATTCTATCACGGGGGCGAGGCTTGGGCTGAAAAATAGATTTTGAGAGGAAAACATATACAGGTATTTTTATTAAATAACATTTGGAGAAACGTATAGAATCTGAACACCAAAAAAAAAAACAATAATAACTATGCAAATTATTAAACTAAACTAGGCAGTGTAGGCTGCTGCTTTTGGGTTGTTTTCTGTGCTCCAACTATATATTTTTTATAAGGCTATACCCTTCTTGTTTTGAACTTCATGCATGTGTATTGCATGTTAAACAAGTATTTAATGTAATGATAACAAGACTGTTTTATTTTGGTGATGATGTGTAGCCAGATATATCAGCAAAGCGCGTGCGATTACCTGCGTCTATCTTTGAAGTCGTGAAAAGGTTGCCGTGTACCATCATTTTAAAGCCACAAAATGTATTTTTTCTGCTTTAAAAATAGCAAAAATAACTCTATCTATGTTATATATTTCTATTAGATGTGTACTTACATTATCCCGACCGTTTCCACCAACTTTCAAATACGGAGAAATTTATAGTTTAATTCGAAGACACAGGACGTTTCTTTATTTCCGTTTCGTCGCCCGTGTATGGCGTCATATAACCTTTGACTCCTCTATTTTCTCTAACTTCCTTGCGGAACCCGGCGAAACCGCCAAACAAAAAGGGGAACACTGGACTACCACAAATAAAGCAAAGAAAATGACTAAGAAAAAAAAAGTAGTACGTATTTTTATGTGTGTAAATCACGTGCCCGCTCACTCTTAACAGACCCACTGTCCCCGGTGCTGCTCGCGCATAAAGCGCTCCCCGTTGTTCACGGTAACCGTGTCGTCTCATACAAAACAGCCAACTGTTGCTGTTAGCGAGCCGCGCACATTGAATACTCATAGGGGTCAGGCTGAGAATGTACGTGCCTGCTTCAGCGCGCTCACGCTTACTAAATAAACGCCTCACCTCCGGCGCCGTGCACTCGCTACATTCCCTTTAGCCTTTAGCACATAGTGGATGCATAACGCAAACCCAGTCAAACGTTTGACTGCAGTATCTTATGAGCTTTATAATCCGGTGCGCCCTATATATGAAAAATGTTCTAAAATAGGTCATTCATTGAAGGAGCGTAATATAAATATTTATATTTGTCTGTATTGTAGTTATGGACCACGATTACGCTTTGCCTGCACGTTCTGCTGCTACAGCTAGCTCCTTAGCTAAAGCTCAAACATACGGGTGAAAAATATGACCCGAGAAGGGTTTGGGACAGGAGAAGCATGACACAGGTAAACATTGGGGTTGCATTTAAAGCTTCTTGACAAGCTAAATCTACAGAGAGATGGCGTATATCCGTATATTTTGTGAAACGATGATGTCATGTCATGAGCTGAGCTGGTTGTCATTGACAGCGACAGCAACTCCCGTGAGCCCACGCTCTTTCCCGACGTCATCAAAGTAGTCTTTTGTTATTATTTTAAACGAGTGACCCCTGTTGGCCAAAAATCGCATACTGTACATTTAATGTTCACGTCACAGGGATTTCCCATAAATGCACGCCTTTCAATGCGCATAGACGCTGTTTAGTTTCGGTTACAGTGGTTACTGAAAATGTCATCGTTTTTGTCCACATTGTAAACTTATTTATATAGCAACAGATACATATAAATTAAATAAATAAATGGAAATTCCATAACCGACAGAACTTTCACAGAAGAACGCGCCAAAGAGAAATGTACTTTTCATACAGATTACATAAGCAGAGAGCAGTCTGTTTTCTTTCGTTTTGAATTGTTCTTTTTAAAAGTAGACATTTCAATATATATTTATTTCTCAGGTCTATAAGCTTATAGGGTTAAGATTCATGAGACAAGCTCCAAATACAGGCGCCGGCACCTCAATGTCGTGATTATCTGTATGATAGCTATATTTTCTTCTTATTTATTAAATCCAGGCAATTGGTTGATGAAACATTTATTAAAATTGAGATACAATTAATAAAAAACGAAATTCAATTTAAAGTAAGTCTTTGTGCTTTCTATTAGAATTCTCTGAAAGATTAAGTGCCGCTTCCAGAGAACTGTCACGACATTGTTTTTTTTTTTTTCTCCAACACGAAAAATAAAACAAAGTAAATATTTTATGTTCTGGGGAGAGCTAACCCTTCATCCGGTGGGCAGCCTAGTATTTATTTTGGTTTGTACAGTGTAATTTACAGAATTATAAAAAAATATAGGCTATATTTTTGCTACCTAAATATTAAAGATGTTTTGTGTCGCGTCCGTGTACGCGTGTGTATTTCCTTCATATTAAATATAAAATGCAAGTGTAGACTTGTATTTTTCTAATGTGTGGACGTACTGGATTTTATTAAGGGAGTAGGCTATGGATATATAAACAGAAGTGTCAATATATTGGTATTAAATGCATTTTCTGAGAATGTATTATTTTGATGGATTTCAGTTTTGGCTAATTTAACCTCAACTAGTTTTGTGGTGTAGGTCTACATATTTTATAATGTTAACTTCAAATAATATAAATAGTAATTCAAAGATAGCATTGGATCTGGATGGGAAAGATAACTGGGAGGTGGAAGGGGTGTATCGTGATTCTGCCATCTCACATCGCGATACAGTATCGTGGACCTGAGTATCGCGATTTCGATTTTATATCGTATATGTTACAGCCCTAGCAACTCCACCCATTTGCATTAATCTTTCCATTGTTAGAAATAGGGTTGTAACGGTATGAGATTTTCACGGTATGATAATCGTCTCAGAAAATATCACGGTTTCACGGTATACGTGAAACTCAAACGAAGTGATTTGCTCAATAATGATATAAAAGAGTCGTGAAATGTGACATAAGAGAACATTAAAGTGTAATGTGTTATTTAGAGTAAACAAGTCATGCTGAGAAAGAGAATGTATGTACTTTGGAAAGTGTTTAACAGACAAAGGGAAATGTATAGGTTCAAATTAAGTTTAACGAGGGTTATTTGTTATTTTTGATATGGGCGAGATATACTGTATGTTCACATGTTTGATTTGCAAACTGTATGTTAATTTAGGTTAGTGAGCAACAGGGAATGTTATAATGAGCAATTATTAAATGTCATACTGAATGTGAGAATGCGCACAATATAGCAGTTTATGCAGAGACGAGCAGATAACACACCAAATTGAGATGCTCCACTGATGATTGACTGTGTACTGTTAAATCTGTCTTGCAGGATTGCATGCAAAGCCCCAATATAACATGTGTTGCACCAGAAACGACGTCTGCTCCTTTCTAGATGTGTAACATAGTTAGAAAATTAACTATTGATATCGGCGAATTACAATGTTTGATAAAGATGGGTTTCATTAGTCTTTATGTTCCTGCAATTTTACTGTATCATTTGAGAAATAATATTTTAACATTAGACCACTTTTATTCTTTCAGTATACAGTCTGTAACAATCTGTTTCTAGCAGCAAAATGTCAGTGCATTTTAAAATGTCAGTGCTATTGTTTTGTCTCAAGATGCACATTAGTAATGTTTTTTTTTTTGGAAGGACCACACTTGCGGTCTTTGCACTTGTGTACTTGCACGATGTAGGTATTTCCTGCGTTTAGCCCAAGTGTTCAAGTAGGTGTGATGACTAGAACTTTTGATTACCCAATGGGACACACTTATAGTGACACAAAAATGCAAGTGTTTACAGAGCTTTATTTAAATTTTTAAATCAACAATGTCTGGTTAGTAGTCCCAATGTAACAAAAGGCATAATTAAAAAATATGGTGCTTTTAATTAAGTGATTTAAAAAGCAGCTGCAAATGTACAAAATACACATACCATACTCATCTTTGCAACATTATAATGACACTTTAACAATGTGTTTTTCTACCAAATTACATGTAAAATGTAGTTCATTTAACTTGCAGTGGAATGTTTTCCTCATCATCTTGTGATTTCGGGGCATGTGAGTTCCCGCACCTAATGCATGATAGGATATGCTCCAATGCGGTATTCAAGATAGTGTACATTTAGTGCGTGTTCAGGGCATTGCGCGGATAGTAACAATCGGTTTTGAGTGTAGTTCACCCAAAATGAAAATATGCAAAAAAATTCAAGTTTATAGAGTTTTAGTGTCGGTGGTACTACATTAAACTACTGTATTATGTTGAGTATAATAAAGCAATGAGGGGATACTTGTCAGTCCTGATAATGCCAAATGTCCTATGTTACCAATAACATTGCAAGCATATTCATCTAAATATAATTCTGTATTTTCAGCTTCAGAATCATGAATTCTTTTTATTCCGGTGTCTGTGGTCCTGTGCATTGGTTTCCCAGCACCAAGTCCAAACCTTTTCATTTCCACTCCCAATGTAATACCAAATTTAGCATTTTAATCAACAGTAATTTCTTTGTTTACCTTTTACCATATGTCTTGCAGTATCGCAATATGATTCGATATTCGGAGTTCACTATTATGATATATATCGAATCCTAACATGAGGGTATCGTTACACCCCTAGCCCAAAAGCTACTTAAATGCCCTAATTGATCAAAGGCCTATTCCTGGCTTAATCCAAGCCCTGTCTGTGAAATCAGACCTTTGAGATTAATTAACTTAAAAGTTACTTTACTAGATAGAAAAGGTGGGCATAAACATTTAAAATGTGTAAATTAGTATAAAAACAAACTCAGTATGTGTTTTCTTATTGATTTTGCCAGATCTCCTCCTTCAGTGATGCTCCTCCTCCTCCAGTGAAACTCCTCCTTCAGTGAAGCTCCTCCCACTGCAGTTCACCAATAAACGCTGGAATATTCCCCTCAGCTACAAGTGAAGACGAGCATCAAACCATCAGGAAGAGCCAACACAAACACAGAGTTTATTGAAGGACACTGAGAACATGAGATCCAGAACACTGCAGAATGAAACATACTGAAGAACAAAGAGGTTGGTGTTAATTCTTGATTCTTTGTTTAAGGCACAGTATGTAAGTTTCGCCACTAGAAGTCGCTTATTCTAAACAAAGGCATAGCTTGATGATGCTGTGAATGAGCGTGGAATCATTGGAGGTCTCCATCCGACCACCGCTTCGTAAGGGCGACCGGCCCCCCGCCCACTGACCGGTCCCCTCGAACCCACTATTTGTCCAATAACCCACTATATTTACCAAACGTCCCGTTACCACTCCCAGGCCATGCTTCCATCCCACAAACCCACTATTTGTCCAATAACCCACTATATTTTTTAAAGTTTTTCCGCAGTTCATGCAATAAGCTGCAATTGGACGCGATCCCACCGGCAATCTATTGAATGGGGATTTGGGTAGTGTTTTTTTTTGTGGACATTTTAATTAAAGTTCCTGTCATGATAAAAACTATTTTACTGCACTCAGCTAGGGCCCCTGAGTCCGTAGCACCAAGCGCCGTCCCATAATTCCACCGTCCACGAACCCAATGGCATAAATGCTACGTGGGATCTCAATATCTCAGCTCTGGAAGGGTCTAGAACCTCCATTTTTGCACTCAGGTCTAAATCCCATGGCCCTCTATCAGAATCCAGAGTTTCAAGAAGATTGGAGAAACTTATTTTTTCGCACCGAAAAAAAAAAACGACAGGGGTACCACTGTCGTTTTTTTTTTTGGAGTCGAAATTTTGAGTTTCTCTGATCTTCTTGAAACTCTGGATTCTGATAGAGGGCCATGGGATTTAGACCTGAGTGCAAAAATGGAGGTTCTAGACCCTTCCAGAGCTGACGTATTGAGATATTTATAATGGCATAAATGCTAAGTGGGATCTCAATATCTCAGCTCTGGAAGGGTCTAGAGCCTCCATTTTTGCGTTCAGGTCTAAGTCCCATGGCCCTCTATCAGAATCCAGAGTTTCAAGAAGATTGGAGAAACTTATTCTTTCGCACCAAAAAAAACCACAGGGGTACCACTGTCGTTTTTTTTTTGGGTTGAAATTTTGAGTCATAGGCATAGGCATCTGATATAGGCAAGGTCTGCTCTCTCCCACGCACATTTACTGCTTTACCGTTAACCGTTTTATACCTCGACGGTTTATTTGCCAGGAGTTATTGTTCGGCTTAAGCAAAATGTGGGTTTCTATTATACTCCAGCGGCAAAGCACAGCTAAAGCCTTTAATATCCATTTATGAAGATATTCATTTCATATTCAGCGAAATTCATGAGGTAGAAAATAGGGCTGAACGATTAATTGCATTTGCGATAAAATCGCGATATGATGAAACGCGATTTTGTAATCGCAAGAGCTGCGATTACACTGGTCACGTGACACGCGAGAGAAAAGCAGTCTGCAAGATAAAAGCATCAACTTGCCACGCTACGCGGTTTGGCGTTCAGAAAAGAACAGTTTATTTTTAATGTATGTGATATTGTGTTATTTATTCTCTCCTCAACAATCCTGGATCGATTCAGAGAATTTCAGAATCGAGTCTGAGCTTAGTTTTTAAACACAGATGCGTGATGACGCTGCGCGTGCTTTAGAAACGAGCCTCACTCGCTCTCTCTCTTCCTCACTCACACACACGACACCGCTCGAACCTTCCGAAACATAGTAGCGTTATTTCATAAAGTTCGGGATTGAACCGAATTACAAGGACATTCGCGGGCTTCATTGAACAGGTTTTGCCGCTTTGCTTGATGTTATAACGTTACACTTGCAGTGCGCGTTCTCTCCCGTGGGAATTTTCTTTACAAATGCTTCACAGAGGCATTATTTATGTCTTTTGGAATGCAGTTGGCTTATATATTAAAACCATGAAAATCACTGAGAAGGCTGATTTCATTTTAAAATACTAACGCGTGCTTTGTGAAGAGCGCTCGTGCACGCGGCCGTAAGCGACTCATTGGTTAAATGTACTTGCATGTCAAAATGCTTTTATGACGCGAAATTAATGTGAACACGGTCAATTATATCTTAAACCAACAGGACAAACCACATTTACAATTTCAAAAGAGATATATGCATTAGTGTGAATGCAGCTTATCGTATCTAAACTGAGGGGAAATCACTCCAGCTCTTGAATGAAAAACATTCAGACAGCCTACTTTTAAATACTGAGACCACTCTTTGTTAATTGCTTGTAATGCTTTTTTTGTTTCTCTTTATTTACTAGCTTTTATATTTTGAAGCTATATTATTTTATATAGCCTATTTAAAATTCTTAACATGTAATTGGTTTAATTAAATGTTTTTTATTTTTTAAAGTATGTGTTTTTACACAAGTAATTAAATACATATTTTAAGAGTTATTAAGATTAATTAATTAGATCGGATCATGAGCTATCTAAAGATTCCCATCTCTACTGTACAATGATTTATTGCTTGTCTTTGTCGACTAATACAGAAGGTAAAGAACTTTTTTTTAAATCGCAATCGCATAATGGTTAAAAAAAAATCGCAATTAAAAAAAAGATTTATTTTTCAAAATCGTTCAGCCCTAGTAGAAAAATGTTATTATAGAGCCCATGAAAGCCAAAATGAGCCAATTGAGAAAGAAAGTTTGCATGTGCCTTCTGTGAGCACTGTCTCTCCAACCAAATGCCAAAAGTATTTTTTTCCAAAAGGAAGTCTACTGTTTTCATGACCATTGTCTTTTCACACAAAATGACTTGATTATCAGAAAACTGATAACTGACCAAGCCCAACTCACTGCATGTTGCAGTGGCATTGTAGATGTCATGCATTTTCATACCTGTAGGTCATTTTCTGTGTTCTGAAGCACGGATTTAATTTTTTACTCGTTCGGTTTGCTTTCACAAGGCAACATTTCAAAGCGTACCAAAATGTGTTTATGCAAGCCACATGTATAAACGATCCTCTTATTGGTCAGAGTTCAACCAAAGAGTATAGAAGAACAAGAAAGCAAAACTCTGATGCTTTTTTGGTAAAAGCCACTAGGTGGCGCTTCAGGAGCGGGGCCGCCATTTTGGGGTAAAAAAAATTCCAACTGGAGTTACTGGACAACAGCATAGATAACAGTTTTTTGAGGTAGTTTTTTCTTCTAATTTTTCCCAAGCGGCAAAATTCTAATCTGAAAAATGAAGCCTACCCGGAAGTGGGAAAAACTGCAATACATCGAAAATCCGCTAGAGGCCGGTCCCAAAAGGGGGTGAATATCCATAGACCTCACATTAAAATGTCCGTTTTCACAGCATCAATTCATATGTTTACAGTTTGACTTTTATTGTATTTTTCGATAGGTTCCGAGTGCCTGACAACTGTGAGGTGAGTGAATTTTTTTCTAACTCGTTAGTTTAGATCGTATTTAGATATAAAATGTATGAAAAATAAGGGCGGTTAACTTTGATTGACAGCTGATAACGGGCCGCGCCGAGTGGAATTGGACGTCTTGGCCATGATCTGACACGACGCATCTCTGTATCCTTTCTGAAACATTTGTATTTCTGAACATTTGTATTTTGTATTTCTCAAGATTTTCTAATATGGTGCCGCCCATACCCCCCATAAACCTGTTCTTCAGAAAGTCTATGAGTGACGTCACAGACGCTTTGTCCATATTTTTTACAGTCTATGGTATTTCCGTTGTATGCAACTTTACACATTTACTACTTATATTAGTTACCAACTCCATTAGGCCTGAAATATATTTTGTACGTTTTAATCCCCTGGATCATGCTACAAACATGATGATCATTGATGCGCTGTGTCCGTTATCCTATAACTTTAATTGCCACTTTGAACAGTGGCTGTGTTTTTTTTTGTTTACATAGTTTTGTTTTAACGGTCATTAATATAAGAAAATACTGCAAAATACTTGTGTTGCAATGGAGCGTTTACTTCTTGTCAATATACGTTCTTTGGTTCAACCGTTTTCATTCCTCAAGATGGACAGAGATAATCGCTCCGCTGGCTTTGTTTATTCGAATGTAGCCTTGATTCCTGCTCTGACTGATAAATTAAATATTAAAAAATATATTACATTTATGAAGCAAGTTAGGCTTCGTCAAGACAGCATTCTTGCAACACGGAATCCTGCACACGTTTCTCTTATGAACTGTCTGAGAGTCATTCTTTGGTAACACTTTACTTGAAGGGGTATGCATAAGACTAACATGATGTATTATGAATATGAAGGAAGGTTTATGCATGTTTGTGACAACTGTCATTAAGTGTCTTTTGCTCAGTTATGAAAGTTTTAATGCAAATATGACATTGTTTGAGATGTCTTTGTTATGACACCTTGACATTACCAAGCAGGGATGGAAATCAACTCTTTTGTCCACCGGCGGCCACTGTGGATTTCAAAATCGACCAGCCACTCGACGTTTTTACTAGCCACTTTCTTGTTTTTAACCGACAATGTGTAACTGGTAACACTTTACAATAAGGTTCATTAGTTAATGTATTTACTAACATGCACTAACCATGAGCAATACATTTGTTACTGCATTTGTTCATCTTTGTTAATGTTAGTTCATGAAAACACAGCTGTTCATTGTTAGTTCATGTTAGTTAACGGTGAATTAACTAATGTTAACAAGATTTTAATCAAGTATTAGTAAATGTTGAAAATAACATTAACAAAGATTAACAAATGCTGTATATGTGCTATTCATTATTAGTTCATATTAACTAATGTAGTTAACTAATGTTAACTAACGAAACTTATTGTAAAGTGTTACCGTGTAACTGCATGTGAAAGTTAATGTGTATCTACATGTGAGTTAATGTGTAACTGCATGTGAGAGTTAATGTGTAACTGCATGTGAGAGTTAATGTGTAACTGCATGTGAGAGTTAATGTGTAACTGCATGTGAAAGTTAATGAGTAACTGCATGTGAAAGTTATTTAGTAACTGCTGTGGAAGTCGATGTGTAACTGCAGTGAAAGTCTATGTGTAACTACAGGTGAAAGTCGGTGAGTAAAGTGCATGTTACTGTGATGAGTATCTGCAGATGAAGTTTATGAGTAGCTGCAAGTGGAAGTTAATGTGTAACTGCTGGTGAAAGTTATTGAGTAAATGCTTGCGAAAGTCATATGTGTAACTGCGTGTGATAATTAATGTGTAACTGCAGGTGAAAGTACGAGTAACTTGAGGTGAAAGTATGAGTAACTTGCAAGCGAAGTTAACGTGTAACTGCAGTGAAATGGTGAGTAGCTGTACGTGAAGTTAATGAGTAACTTGCAAGCGAAGTTAATGAGTAGCTGCATGCGAAAGGCAACGAGTAACTGCAGTGAAAGTTAATGTGTAACTGCATGCGAAAGCTAATGTGTAACTGCAGTGAAAATCGATATGTAACTGCATCGGAAAATGTCCAGTAGCTGCATGCGAACGGTAACGAGTAGCTGCATGTGAAAGATATGAGTACTTGCATGTGAAAGACGAGTAGCAAGCATGTGAAAGGTAATGAGTAACTGCAAGCGAAGTTAACCGGTAACTGCATGTGAAAGTCTATGTGTAACTGCAGAGAAAGTTTATGTGGAACTGCATCTGAAAGTTGATGAGTAATTTGTAAGCGAAGTTTATGAGTAGCTGCATGTGAAATGATAAGTAACTGCACTGAAGTTAATGAGTAACTTGCAAGCGAAGTTAATGAGTAACGGGCATGCGAAAGGCGACGAGTAACTGCTTGTGAAAGTTGATGTGTAACTGCATGTGAAAGCTAATGTGTAACTGCAGTGAAAATCGATATGTAACTGCGTGAGAAAGTTGTTGAGTAATTGCAAGCGAAAGTTTATCGAGAGTAGCTTCATGTGAAAAGTTAACGAGTACCTGCCTGTGAAAAATGATGAGTACCTGCATGTGAAATGACGAGTAAACAGCATGCGAACGAT
>NW_024122004.1:519858-542763 GCF_016745375.1 Pimephales promelas | reverse complement strand
GGTATCGTAGTAGTAGTTTAGTGAGTGTGTGAACGTCATGCACAACACAAAGCACCTCACGCGGGAAACACGACGTGACGCGTAAATGCACATACTAATTAGCATGAATCAAGTATGCTAGTGCGCATAGGCCACAAAGTGGTGGAATAACACGTTTTTTCCAGAAAACTACTTGCACAAAATAAATTCAAGCACTTTCAATGAGCTTGTATCTATCTACGTGTGTTTTATTTTCCACAGATTTTCCCAGAGGGCCTTGGAGCGGCGTCCAACTTCAAGTTGGGCATGTTTTATTTCTGTACACACACACTGCACATGAAATACTGTTTGAAAAATAAAGACGTCCCTGGGGATTAGGATGACATCAGACTGGAGATAGGGCCATTGTAATTTCAGTGATAATATCGGTATTCACACACACACATTTAATAAATTTCAAGTTTTGAGACCTAAAAGGACCAATTGTCTTATTGGGACATAACGGTTTTATTCACCAACAACTGGATACATCTACACAAGTATAGTTCACTAAGAGTAAATGCCTGAGTGGGACTTCACACCGGACCCAGGACTGAAACCAAGATGAAAATATTAAATAAACAAAAGTCTTTCTGTCCAGGAGAAAATCCTATATTTGTGGGTTCATATTTTATTTTATTATTATTTAGTTCGACTTGTGTCCAGTGACCCAACAAACCTATAAATGTTCAGATTCGTCTCGCATGTGAACTAAACGACAAACTAAATATCTAGAAGCGATCACCTCCACACACACACACATCAAGAGACGCACATTTACTGCTCGTCTTTGCAAGTAAACAAAGATAAAAAATGCTCAAAAAACAGAAATGAACCATCACTGAACTTTCTTAAGCTGGACTTTTCTTCTAGACACAAACTACAAAAGCTGCTCTGATACGATCTGACCCTGAACACCTCGTTTACAGCCAATCAGAAAAGACATTCAAATCATTAAATCATTTTTGTGAAATGTTCAAATATGCAAATGAGGCACTATCTAATTAAATATGCTCTCATGTGCATACATATCCAGAACAGGAACTTGCATTGGATGAAGCCAGGTTCAAAATTCTCCTTTCATTTTTGATAAATCAGAGGAAAAAATGCTTTTCACCATGTTTTTAGGAATATAATGTAAATCAGAATATAGATTGGAATAACACTGTAAGGTTTGGTGTAAGTGGAGATTTCTAACCTTATGAATTCTACAGTCACAAATAGACAAAAGTGCAATAAAATAAACACTTAAATTTGGATTGTGGATGTTGTTGTTGTTTCATAAAACAGCCCAAAACTGACAGTGCATAACAACAAACAATGGTTTTGTATAGTCAAGTCAAGTCTCCTTCATTTATACAGCGTTTTAACAGTATAGAGTTTCCTTTACAGTGGAGATTACAGAGATTTAGGCTTTACAGCAGATCTAGAATACAGCTATTGTCCAGATGAAGTTAGTTCACTCTTAAGTCGTTTTAAACCTTGGGTTGGTGTGATTAAGGGTCATCTTGTGATGCGTTTTGTTCATTGTTGTTGTTTTTTTGGCCACAGTGACATTAAAATGAAGATCCTACATTAGTAATGACTTCCTCATTGTGATCTTGACCTTGATCACTTTAAATCTGAAACTTTAAATCTCTCAAACTCAAAGACGTAAATGACGCGTGTGTGTGTGTGTGTGTGTGTGCTAAATGAAAGACACAGGTTGCACTGAATGTCAGCTTGCTTATTTTGCTCAAGATCAGGATTTATCGAGTCACATGTCATGAACACTAGAAACTCGAGATCTGCTCAAGATCTGTCGCTCACACACACACCTCTGAGATGTTTGTTGGAACGATGGTTTCGGGAAACTCAGACTCGTTGAACTGATGATAGGAGCTTGTGTCTATAGTTGGCGAACGATGCTTTCGGGGAAACGCAACACTGAATAACTGAACCGCCAGAACGCATGAAGATAATGATGAATCCTCACCTTGATGACGATGTGGCCCTTCCTGGTGCCGCTGCGGTCGAGCTCGCGGTGCTCCTTCACCATCACGATCTCGCCCTCCTCCTCCACCTTGTGTGTGTTCTTCTCCACATGGTTGAGGATGCGACAGTAGTCCTCTTGAGCGACGCACACAAACTGATCAACAACAACATGAGGAAGAGCGATGAACTGAGAGTAGCGCAGGAGGTTAGTCTGAACCAGACATGGATAACACACACTATCACAGCGCCAGCTCATGAGTGCGACGTGTGTGTGTGTATGTGTGAGAGCGAGCGCAGGGTTCACGGCGTTAGAGGAAGTTGAGGTGGAGTCTTTATTTTGAGGAATCAGCAGCGCTGCTATATAAGGAGGCTTTTACATTCGGACCCTGACCACGACACTTCATGACCGGCAGAGATAACAGTGTGAGGGACGGAAACACCACAGACATCAGAGAGTCCCGTCAGACCCCCAATATTTGATATTCTCAGAGAGATATGGAGAAAAACTGACTAAACTGGAGATTTGTGGCCCTAATAATCAGGATGACCCCAAATATCAGAAATGACCCCCAATATTTGATATTCTCAGACAGAAATAGAGAAAAACTGACTAAACTGGAGATTTGAGGCCCTAATAATCAGAAATGATCCCCACTATTTGATATTCTCAGAGAAAAACTGACTAAACTGGAGATTTGAGGCCCTAATAATCAGAAATGACCCCAAATATCAGAAATTACCCCCAATATTTGATATTCTCAGAGAAAAACTAACTAAACTGGAGACTTGTGGCCATAATAATCAGGAATGATCCCCAATATTTGATATTCTCAGACAGAAATAGAGAAAAACTGACTAAACTGGAGATTTGTGGCCCTAATAATCAGGAATGACCCCAAATATCAGAAATTACCCCCAATATTTGATATTCTCAGACAGAAATAGAGAAAAACTGACTAAACTGGAGATTTGTGGCCCTAATAATCAGGAATGACCCCAAATATCAGAAGTTACCCCCAATATTTGATATTCTCAGACAGAAATAGAGAAAAACTGACTAAACTGGAGATTTGTGGCCCTAATAATCAGGAATGACCCCAAATATCAGAAATTACCCCAAATATTTGATATTCTCAGACAGAAATAGAGAAAAACTGACTAAACTGGAGATTTGAGGCCCTAATAATCAGAAATGATCCCCACTATTTGATATTCTCAGAGAAAAACTGACTAAACTGGAGATTTGTGGCCCTAATAATCAGGATGACCCCAAATATCAGAAATTACCCCCAATATTTGATATTCTCAGAGAAAAACTAACTAAACTGGAGACTTGTGGCCATAATAATCAGGAATGATCCCCAATATTTGATATTCTCAGAGAAAAACTGACTAAACTGGAGATTTGTGGCCCTAATAATCAGGAATGACCCCAAATATCAGAAATTACCCCCAATATTTGATATTCTCAGACAGAAATAGAGAAAAACTGACTAAACTGGAGATTTGAGGCCCTAATAATCAGGAATGACCCCAAATATCAGAAATTACCCCCAATATTTGATATTCTCAGAGAAAAACTAACTAAACTGGAGACTTGTGGCCATAATAATCAGGAATGATCCCCAATATTTGATATTCTCAGAGAGAAATAGAGAAAAACTGACTAAACTGGAGATTTGAGGCCCTAATAATCAGGAATGACCCCAAATATCAGAAATTACCCCCAATATTTGATATTCTCAGAGAAAAACTGACTAAACTGGAGATTTGAGGCCCTAATAATCAGGAATGACCCCAAATATCAGAAATTACCCCCAATATTTGATATTCTCAGACAGAAATAAAGAAAAACTGACTAAACTGGAGATGTGTGGCCCTAATAATCAGGAATGACCCCAAATATCAGAAATTACCCCCAATATTTGATATTCTCAGACAGAAATAAAGAAAAACTGACTAAACTGGAGATGTGTGGCCCTAATAATCAGGAATGACCCCAAATATCAGAAATTACCCCCAATATTTGATATTCTCAGACAGAAATAAAGAAAAACTGACTAAACTGGAGATTTGAGGCCCTAATAATCAGGAATGACCCCAAATATCAGAAATTACCCACAATATTTGATATTCTCAGAAAGAAATAGAGAAAAACTGACTAAACTGGAGATTTGAGGCCCTAATAATCAGGAATGACCCCAAATATCAGAAATTACCCCCAATATTTGATATTCTCAGAGAGAAATAGAGAAAAACTGACTAAACTGGAGATTTGTGGCCCTAATAATCAGGAATGACCCCAAATATCAGAAATTACCCCCAATATTTGATATTCTCAGACAGAAATAAAAGAAAAACTGACTAAACTGGAGATTTGAGGCCCTAATAATCAGGAATGACCCCAAATATCAGAAATTACCCCCAATATTTGATATTCTCAGACAGAAATAAAGAAAAACTGACTAAACTGGAGATTTGAGGCCCTAATAATCAGGAATGACCCCAAATATCAGAAATTACCCCCAATATTTGATATTCTCAGACAGAAATAAAGAAAAACTGACTAAACTGGAGATTTGAGGCCCTAATAATCAGGAATGACCCCAAATATCAGAAATTACCCCCAATATTTGATATTCTCAGAGAGAAATAGAGAAAAACTGACTAAACTGGAGATTTGTGGCCCTAATAATCAGGAATGACCCCAAATATCAGAAATTACCCCCAATATTTGATATTCTCAGAGAGAAATAGAGAAAAACTGACTAAACTGGAGATTTGTGGCCCTAATAATCAGAAATGACCCCAAATATCAGAAATTACCCCCAATATTTGATATTCTCAGAGAGATATGGAGAAAAACTGACTAAACTGGAGATTTGTGGCCCTAATAATCAGGAATGACCCCCAATATTTGATATTCTCAGAGAGAAATAGAGAAAAACTGACTAAACTGGAGATTTGTGGCCCTAATAATCAGGAATGACCCCAAATATCAGAAATTACCCCCAATATTTGATATTCTCAGAGAGAAATAGAGAAAAACTGACTAAACTGGAGATTTGTGGCCCTAATAATCAGAAATGACCCCAAATATCAGAAATTACCCCCAATATTGATATTCTCAGAGAGATATGGAGAAAAACTGACTAAACTGGAGATTTGAGGCCCTAATAATCAGAAATGACCCCCAATATTTGATATTCTCAGAGAGAAATAGAGAAAAACTGACTAAACTGGAGATTTGTGGCCCTAATAATCAGAAATGACACACACTAATAATTTTTACTTTATCATAATTATGACAGCAATTTCAACATTTTATTGAATAATTTTGGATTTTATCTCATTTGTATGTCATCTCTCTTTATTTTTGATCATAATGATAGTATGTGATAATTTGATGGACTTCAGGAACAGAAGTGGACACCCGGAAGTATCTCATAACTTCTGCGTTTCGTGTCATGATCTCCTGCTGTGGCGAGGCATGTTTCGCTCGCGCGTGAGAGCTCGGCTGTCGTCTGCTGTGGCGAGGCATGTTTCGCTTAGCTTTAGCTCGCGGCGTGAGAGCTCACCTGGCTGTCGTCGGCTTTGGTGCACACGAGGCCGCTCATGAACTGTGTGTCGAGAGACGGAGAGATGCCGAAGCTGTTGCCCATACACAGCATCTCTGCTCTTCCCTCTCCATAACTGATCTCCACACACCCGTTCAGGATCACGTACCACGTGTTCAGCTGCAAACACAACAGAGCACACTTAGATCATCCTGTGTTCAGCTGCAAACTCAACAGAGCACACATAGATCATCCTGTGTGTGTGTGTGTGTGTCTAAAGTGAATCTGGTTAAATATCTTGACCTTTGAGTCACTCTTTGCGTTTCCGTCTCTCTCTTCTCTCATTAAGAAAGAGTGTCTTGTTGACCTTCACTGTAGCCCACACACACACACACACACACACACTGTTGATCAATGTGAGCGTCTCCTTCAAACTCATTTATGACGTGCTTCACAGTGTGTTCTTGTGATCCATCAGACTGCACGCACTCTTTTAAAACCGCTCAAACACACACACACACACACACACACACAGTGCTCTGACTTGTCATCACTGAAACAATTCACAGCATTCAGACTTGGCTTGTATTGTGGACAGTAGAGCCAGACCGATGTATAGGCAGGCCGATATTAGGCATTTTCTAAACTATCGGTATCGGCAGTTATAATGGCCGATAAATGAATGTTTCAAAAATAAAATAAAAACGGACGAAAGACGCTTGAACCATGTCATGAGTGTTGGAGTTGTATGGTTTATCCACCAGAGGGCACTCTACACCGTTCCTGTCGGCAACACTCGTTGAGTTGGTCACGAGACATACATCGCTTAAATAACAATTAAAAGATCATCCCCATCAGTTCTCTTGACTCAAATAAGCAGGACAACATTTGACTATCGTGTCCAGTTTTGCTGTTAAATAAGTCGAGAGTGAAGCGAAACTAGCTAGTAATAATTACGTTACGTTGTTACAGTAGTCGATTGACTGTCCTTTTAACTTTTGACAATGTGACTGAAGTATTTCTTTAATAGCGCGTGACCGTTACAGCAATGAGACGCATCATCTCTCTTGGCCTGTTATATTGAAAATGTATGATTTACAATTTGCAGTATGACGTAATCCATTGCTAAATCATGGCTCATCATAGACCACAAAGCTAGCTAATGCCGCTATCATCCGTCTGTTCTGTGTGACAATAAAAAAAACAAGTTTCTTTATAAAATGCATTATCATATTATTTTAGTTAAAACTCATAAATAACTACAAATAACTTATGTTAGGAAAATCTGTTAATGTTTTGATGCGCGTTTCTGAAATAAAAAAAATATCGTCCGATATATCGGAATACCAGATTTTAAAATCGGTATCGGCCTTCAAAATCCATTATCGGTCGGGCTGTAGTGGACAGGAACAGTTTCTTCAGTCTTAACCGACGCAGGATGCAGGAGTGTTTCTCAGTGCAAGCTGGGCATCAGGAAGAGCACAGGCTGGGTTTCAATTATTAATGCATCGTTTGTGATCAATATCGATTCTTAAATCCCAAAATCTATTTTCAGCATATCAATTTCTGTCACTTTTATACTTAATTTCACTCAATAAGTGTGTGTTGGTGGGCCCTATCTCGCACCCAGCGCGGTGACTTTTACATGACGCGTGTATCATTCCTATTTTGCACTCGACGCACAGCGAATTAGGAAATGAACGTGCGCTCGCGGGGCGGTTCAGGGAAAGAGGAGGCGTGTCCCGTGACAAACCCAGTCTAAAGTCGTGCGTTATTCAGACGCTGTATTAAGGGTGCACGCGTGGCCATAATGTAGCCCTGAAAAGTGAAGCCAAAACTTCTTGATCGCGGTCCTAGTATAGGTCATTCATTTAGACCAACTAAACCATTAAAGGGTTAGTTCAGCCAAAAATGAAAATTCTGTCAGTATTTACTCACCCTCATGTTGTTCCAACCCCGTAAGACCTTCGTTCATCTTCGGAACACAAATTATGATATTTAAGTCCATAGGCTTCTTGAGGGAATGACATTTGCTGGCCCCGAAAAGTCATTAAAGACATCGTTAAAATAGTCCAAGTGACTACAGGGGCTCAATTTTAACTTTATCAAACGACGAGAACACTTTTTGTGTGCAAAAAACAAACAAAAATAACGACTTTATTTCAACTATTCACTTCCTTCTCCATGAGCCTGTAAGTCAGTTAACGTAGTGTGATTGCGTAAAGCTACGTCACACGTAGGCTCACTATTGGCCGACGCTGGTCATGTGTGTGATGCGTGTGACGTACAATAACAGAAGCTTACGCTATTAAACTAGTAACCTGACTCGCGCAGAGGGAGAAATAAACGAACAGTTGAAATAAAGTCGTTATTTTTGTTGTTTTTTTGCGCACAAAAGTGTTCTCGTCGTTTGATAAAGTTAAGATTGAGCCCCTGTAGTCACTTGGACTATTTTAACGATGTCTTTAATGACTTGTCGATGCCAGCAAGAGTCATTCCCTCAAGAAGCCTATGGACTAGTATGCAGGAGCGATCTTAATATCTTAAATATCTTAATTTGTGTTGCGAAGATGAACGAAGGTCTTACGGGGTTGGAACAACATGAGGGTGAGGTAAATACTGACAGAATTTTCATTTTTGGGTGAACTAACCCTTTAAATTACGCTTCAAATATCGGCTTTCCACTTGATGGTTTCTGTCATTTACTGAAGTATTTATCACGCTGATGTAATTTCAAGTGTTTGTTTTTAACATAATTTAGTTTTTAGTTAGTTATTTGATGCGGTGGTTTGACGTCATGATTGACAGCTGTGATTGACAGGTTCGTCACTGAAGCACCAACAGACATTTTCCGGGATCTTCGGAGGACGATCTAATTAATTTTTTTAAAAGTGCCAGAGCGTGTTCTTGTGATTGATTCTGCGAGAATGAGGGCGGGGCCTTGATTTCGCGGCTTTACTTCCTGCTCACGACTGCGCAGGTCTGGTCCCGAGATCGCTTCGGCACAGACTGAAGTCCCAAGATGTCAGCGCCAAATCGAGACACTGGCGGCTTCAGTTCTGACCACTGGAAGAGAGCGAAGGGGCGTCGTCCATCTTCCATCTTTTATTACAGTCTATGCTTCAGACCAACACAGTTTAGATTAGCGTCGGACGCATTTATCTCGCCGGTATAATAGCGACAGCGCCCGAGATCCGCCCACAAAGAACTTACTTGTAACTTGTAATCAATCAATCAGCGTTTGAACCGTGGAAAGACGTCAATAAAACAGCTTTGTGGTCAGTATGTCTGCTAGTTACTGGCTCTACTACCTCCTGTTTGTCCTGAAGAATGACGGTCCCCTCCAGTTCCACCACCTCGAACATCATGACTCGACACAACTCTCTCCGCACTGACATGGTCATGTTCGCGAAAGCTGGAAGCTGATGCATGAACTCCAGGAGCTGCTCTGTAGAGGGAGAGAGAGAGAGAGACTTTTTAAAGCAATTTATTCAACCAAACAAACCTCATTTTTTATCAAACCATTAACATTTAAAGGTGACATTATGCTCCTCTCCACAGGATGTAATATAACTCTGGTGTCTCCAGAATGCGTGTGTGAAATTTCAGTTCAAAGTACCAGATCATTTATTAGAGCTTAGATCATTAAAAATACGCAGTTTTTGTGTGTGTCCTCTTCGTTTCACACTTGTTATCTTCCCGGTCAAAAGTGACCGGACACCTAAAAATTAAACTTTCTCCATCCCAGTAAAACCAATGCAATTTATTTTTGTTCTATAATATTTATTCTTTTTAATTTAGTATTTCGAGACAATTTAATTGAATTTATTAATATTTATGCAATATTTATGGCTTATTTTTGCCATGGAAAAATATATTTTTTTCTATATATATATTATTTTTTTCAAAAAAATATTAATGCAGTATTTTAGTTTAATATAGAGTCTAGGCCTTCAGAAAAAAAAAATATTTTTTGAAGAAAATTAGCACCATCTGGTTACAGTATAGAGAAAAAGCGTAGAATCATGGTGTAACCACTAGATGGCTCTCTATGGAGAGGCATGTGAATTCCCCAGCTGTTTATGAACACATTTTTTTTTTTGTTGTTGTTGGTGGATTTGAATATATAGTTGAAACAATCTCAAAAACTATTTCTTATAAAAAAAATGACAAAACACAAATATTCACAATTTTTTTTTTCCTTTTTTTTACAATTTCCCATTCATTTCCTATGGGGGTCATTTTTGACCAAAGACCACAAGTGTGACTATTTTTTTTAAGACCACTTAGCATGCTCGGATCATGACCTCAATTTTTTTGTGTGTTCACATACATAATGCCATAAAAGTCACCAAGTTTCGTAACATCGCGATGAAGCTGTGATTTTTAAAAATTCAAAACATACTTTTTGTAATCAAAATTTATTGGTGTGTATGTGTATAAAAGTGTGTTTGTATGTGTGTGTGTGTTGGTGGGTGTGTCTGTTTTGCACTCTAGATGTTGTAGAGTGTCACCCCTTTCCTGCGGTGTACTTTTTTTTTTAGAATTGTGGCCGATTTGTCGATTGTACATACATTTTTTTTGTCAATTTCCCATTCATTTCCTATGGGTCGGTCATTTTTGACAGAAGAGCAAAAGTGTGACTCATTTTTTTACAACCACTTAAATAGCTCGAATCATGACCTCAATTTTTTTGTGTGTTCACAAACCCAATGCCATAAAAGTCACCAAGTTTCATAATTTTCTGAAGAAGCAGTGATTTTTAAATATTCAAAACAGATTTCTTTAATCACAATTTATTGGTGTTTTTGTGTATAAAAGTGTGTGTGTGTGTGTGCGTAGGGGTGGGTATGTCTGTTTTGCACTCTTGATATTTTAGAGTGTCACCCCTTCAATGCTGAGCACTTTTTTTCTGCATCATGGCCGATTTGTAGATTGTACACACAAAAATTCTCAAAGTTTTTGTGTTTTTGTCAATTTCCCATTCATTTCCTATGGGTCGGTCATTTTTGACCGAAGAGCACAAGTGTGACTATTTTTTACGACCACTTAGCCTGCTCGGATCATGACCTCAATTTTTTTGTGTGTTCACATACCCAATGCCATAAAAGTCACCAAGTTTCGTAACATTCCGATGAAGCTGTGATTTTTAAAAATTCAAAACAGAAAATTTTTCAGTCAGAAATGACCGAAGAGCACCTGAGGGTTAAATGCAAATGAGTTTAGCTCCGCCTCCGTTCAGAAGAGGGCGGAGCCTGCACACGAGCTTCAGAGACTCCCGCAATAACAAAACAGGCCGATCTCACTGATCCAGAATCAGGAATAACCAGTAGCGTTTTTGAAGAGATTCGGGAAGACTCTCGCAATAGTTTTTTTATCAACATTTAGAAAATATGGCAAAAGTTTTGCTCAAATCTGAAATGTAAACGTGGCTATAGAGAGCCTGTTCTCGAGAGCGACTGCTTTACCGATGTCGTCGTCGGTTCGATCCACCGGCTCCTTCTCCAGACACTCGCGCACCAGATCTCGGCCCAGGAGAGCCTCCGAGGAGCGCTCGATGTCTTCATCCTCCTCCTCTTCCTCAGAGTCCACTGGGGCTTCGGGGAGACCCGACAGATCCACGTCTCCCATCTCACTCTCCGTAGCCTGTGGAGAAACACGTCACGCTTTACTTCTACAGCTCCTCACGCCATACAGATGCTAGCGGAGCTGCTAACACAGGCTATTAGGGGTGTGGCCAAAATTCTACTTCACGTTATGACTAATTTTATTTCACGGAAACGTTTACAGTTGTAATATTATAATAGATTATAATGACTGATGCTGTCTACACTGACACAGTATACAGATTAAAGACGTAAAAGCCTCTAAATGCCATTTGAAATTTTCTTCTTTAATGATGATTTTTATCAAGCTTGTATATTTAAGTTCATTAATTTCACTTAAATAACAATTAATAGGTAATTATCATTGCCATTTAAGTGAAATCACTGAACTTAAATATACAAGCTTGATAAAAATGATCATTCTAGAAGAAAATTTCAAATGGCACTTAGAGGCTTTTGCATCTGAACTCTTCATATCCAGTTTAAAAAATCGTTTAATTTCTGTTCAGACTTTAGAAGGATCTTAAATTCGGAAACAAGTAGATAGTTTATTTTATGGCGTCTGGGAACACGTCGCAGAATTATATGTTTGTGTGCGTGTGTTTGAGTGAGTGTGTGTGAGAGAGCATGAGATCTCCATAAGAAGCTGTTCTTGTACTCATGTCATACTGACAGCTTCTCAAAAGCATGACAGACATTTTCTGTTTTACATTTTACAGCCTTCTGAAGAAACACTGTATTAAATCTTTATTCTGTATAACCCTTTACATACACTATTTGTTCTACTCACCCAAGGACACACTTTACAACAAATGATCTATGACCGTCAATCTAACAATAGAAGAGGAGAGAAGTCCGAGAGGAAGCAGAACTCAAAACACAGATTCAGTGATTCGTTTGAGTCATCATTAAAAAACGTTGTTCATGCAGAAAAACTCTTCCAAACTTAGAAGTGAGCGAATTTACATTTAGGAGCACTTTCCCATCGACTCTAAATGTAAAGAGTGCAATTCGAGATATTCCAACAGTAGCATTTTTAAGAATAAGATTAATGTTGGGGATTCACATTTGTGCCAAATATACAAGTTAGAGATAGAAACGGTTGAAGAGTGTAATTTGGTGTATTATATACACTGTTTTACATACTCATTATATTTTTAGTTAACCTGTTAGTAATGTCGTCATTATTTAATGAATGTTTGAATACGTCCCAAATCTAGTGTGCTGAAATATGTATTCCAAAGATATCCGTATGGATTACTTTTACCGGTCAGAAATGGAAAATGATTTGTGCTTCCAAACCCCTATTGAGTTTTCTGAAATATAAAAGTGTGTGTTATCACTTGTAGCGTACACACTCTCGTCTCTGGACTCAGAGTGAGGAGAGGGAGAGAAGCACCTGGTAGATGTCTGATAGGCTGCTGCTCCCCGAGTCACTGGCGATGCTGCATCCTGATTGGCTGGGAGGCATATGCATCTGCTGGGGGGGGTGGTCCGTCAGGTGCATCTTGCTGAGGTCAACAGGAAGCTGTTCACACGAGACAGGAAGTGAGAACGGTTGAGGAGGACATCATTTATAATGCAGATCATGAGCAAACCTGACAGTAGGACTGAGGACACGAGTGAGGAAACAAGCGCCAACGTCAAACACACGGCAACGTCAAACACACGCCAACGTCACACACACGCCAACGTCAAACACACGCCAACGTCACACACACGCCAACGTCAAACACACGCCAATGTCACACACACGCCAACGTCACACACACGCCAACGTCAAACACACGCCAACGTCACACACACGCCAACGTCAAACACACGCCAATGTCACACACACGCCAACGTCACACACACGGCAACGTCAAACACACGCCAACGTCACACACACGCCAACGTCAAACACACGCCAACGTCACACACACGCCAACGTCAAACACACGCCAATGTCACACACACGCCAACGTCAAACACACGCCAATGTCACACACACGCCAACGTCACACACACGCCAACGTCAAACACACGCAACGTCACACACACGCCAACGTCAAACACACGCCAACGTCACACACACGCCAACGTCAAACACGCGCCAACATCACACACACGCCAACGTCAAACACACGCCAACATCACACACACGTCAGCGTCAAACACACGCCAACGTCAAACACACGCCAACGTCAAACACACGCCAACGTCACACACACTCCAACGCCAAACACACGTCAACGTCAAACACACGCCAACGTCAAACACACGCCAACGTCACACACACGCCAACGTCAAACACGCGCCAACGTCAAACACACGCCAACGTCAAACACACGCCAACGTCAAACACACGGCAACATCACACACACGTCAGCGTCAAACACACGCCAACGTCAAACACACGCCAACGTCAAACACACGCCAACGTCAAACACACGGCAACGTCAAACACACGTCAACGTCAAACACACGCCAACGTCAACGTCAAACACACGCCAACGTCAAACACATGGCAACGTCAAACACACGTCAACGTCAAACACACGCCAACGTCAACGTCAAACACGCGCCAACGTCAACGTCAAACACACGCCAACATCACAAACACGCCAACGTCAACGTCAAACACCACACACACGCCAACGTCAACGTCAAACACACGCCAACATCACACACACGCCAACGTCAACGTCAAACACACGGCAACGCCAAACACACGCCAACGTCAAACACACGCCAACGTCAAACACCACACACACCCCAACGTCAACATCAAACACACCCCAATGTAAAGGTCAAACACACGCCAACATCAACGTCAAACACACGCCAACGTCAACATCAAACACACGCCAATGTAAAGGTCAAACACACGGCAACGCCAAACACACGCCAACATCAACGTCAAACACACGCCAACGTCAAACACACGCCAACGTCAAACACATGCCAAACACACGGCAAAATCAACGTCAAACACACCAGCGCCAAACACACGCCAACTTCAAACACGCCAACTTCAACGTCAAACACACGTCAACGTCAAACACACGGCAACGCCAAACACACGCCAACGTCAAACACATGCCAACGTCAAACACCACACACACGCCAACGTCAACATCAAACACACGCCAATGTAAAGGTCAAACACACGCCAACATCAACGTCAAACACACGCCAACATCAACGTCAAACACACGCCAACGTCAACATCAAACACACGCCAATGTAAAGGTCAAACAAACGGCAACGCCAAACACACGCCAACATCAACGTCAAACACACGCCAACGTCAAACACACATCAACGTCAAACACACGCCAACGTCAAACACATGCCAAACACACGCCAACGTCAAACACGCCAACTTCAAACCCACGCCAACGTCAACGTCAAACACACGCCAACGTCAAACACACACCAACGTCAAACACACGCCAACGTCAAACACACGCCAACGTCAAACACACGCCAACGTCAAACACACAGCAAAGTCAACGTCAAACACACACCAGCACCAAACACGCCAACGTCAAACACACGCCTAGGGATGGGACGGTATGAAAATTTGATATCACGATTATAGTGTCCAAAATTATCGTGATTATCAATATTATCACGGTTTTGTTCAAATTAGATGAAAGTGTTCAAAAAGAACTGAATCGTTACACCCCTACTTCCGCCGATCATAGAGTCCAATGCAATACCGAGAATTTATATTGAATTTTATACTCCATGGTTATACTAAAGAAACGTTAGTCACAAAAACAGATAAAACAGACACCCCTCGTTGTGTTTATGCTTCTTTTTAAAATTATATTAAATAAACATAACTAAATATAAAATTACATCTAAACGTATGTACGTTTCGTTTCAAAGACTGGAGGACAGTAAATTTTGAAGACCCTGCCATAATCCCGTTTTCCTCGGTTCTCCTCCGCTTTAATCTACACAACCGGAAACTGACGAGCATCCTTGCGTCAAATGCGGAACTTATGCGTGCATATAGCCCATTCTTTTATGGAAATGCAGAATAGCACGCCTCCTTTTGGCGCTGAACCGTCAGGGAGCGCAAGTTCATTCCCTAGTTTACCGAAAAGCCCACTTTCCGCGGGTGCAAAATAGGAATGATAAGTGCGTCAGTGTATAAAGTCATTTGCGCCGGGTGCAAGATAGAGCCCACAGGGTTAAAGAGAGGAGCTGTTGGTGCGTCAGGTCTTTCATTCAGCTGTAAAGGTTATCCGTCACTCCTAATGATGGCATTAGGGCAAACGAGAGGTGCTGCTAATTGCTTCAGTCTCAGTTAGCTCACACACACACACAGCGCCGGGCCGAGGGTCTCTATTAATGATGCTGGAGATTAAATATGAATGCATGCTCTGCCTCCTGCCGCACGCCTCGATTCACACACGAGTGACGCACGGGTACTCTGTGTGTGTGTGTGTGTGTGTCCTGAGCCTCTCTGTAATCCTGCTAGATACTCATACTGCAGCTCTTTAAGAAGGAGCTTTATAAGACAGAACTGTGTCCTTGTGGGAACTCCTCTGAATTATGCATGCGTCCCACCGCGCTCACGTCTAGACACAACAACATTCACAACGAGGATCCAGAGGACCACACTGATGTTCACATGCTCACGCCAACAACACACACTCAACATCAGAACAATGGCCTCAAAAACTACGAAACAAAAGCCAAAGACTGGTGTGCTTCAAACATGATCAGCTCAAAGTGGAGGTCATTATTGGTCCCACATTTGTATAAATTTTACCGGTAGTCACTGCATGAAGAAGATTTGTGTGTAATGTGTCCCAGTTTACTTTATTTTCTGTCCTGATCACACTATAAACACGTATAGTTCATTTAAAATTCAGTTAAGGAAATGGCTTATTGATCATCAGATCTCTAACCTATTTCTACACATGCTCTTGATGCACACGGTTGACATTTTTCCTTATGTGTTGATCATGTTTTTTACGTGATTGTCCGATTGTTGTTTGATGTGTTTAGAGTTATTATTATTACTAAATGTATTTTAATTTTTTTATTTTTTATTTTTTTAGTGCTATGTACTATGTAATCTTTTTTCTTTTTTTAGGGTGACTCTTACCAACTGTCTAGGGACTGCAGATGAAAAATAGCCTTTAGGCTAATTCTGGCATATTGACAGAAATGTTTATGAATATGCACTGTCCCTGTACTAAATAAATAAATAAATAAAACTAGTGGAACATGATATCTGGGGTCTGAGTAATGTTTGGTTTGACTGTGGCTGTCAGTCATAAATCAGAAGAATCGTTTGGCATTATGAATGTTACGCTGCTTTAATGTTAGGTTAAAGATGCCTCTGAAAGCTGAACTTCTCCTGAAAGCAGAAATGTGGAGCTACACCGCCTGAATACTTCATGTGTGAATCAGTGTTGCCCTTCAGTTTAATCTATCCCACCAGTTTCATAATGAACTCAACATATGATTACACGTCTCAAAGCAACGTAAGATATCTCTAACATTGTGCTTTATCAACTGAACTGAAATATAAATGATAATACACAGTAGTCAACACATGTAAACGCAGTGCTTTTGGAAACGCAGTGGACACCAGTTATGATGTTATGTGGACAGATTACAGCATTTAACAAGATTTATAATGAGAAGAGTTTGCAAAACTGTAGTTAAAGACACTTAAACATTTCTTTTACATCACAATAAAATAGAGCTGTCAGTTAAACGTGTTATTAACGGTGTTAGCGCAAACCCAGTTTAACGGCGTAATTTTTTTTTATCGCGCGATTAACTGTCTTTTTGGCCTAGCAAACTTTGTAGTTTTCTTTCATATGCTTTTGCAACATCCTCGCGCTGAGCTCTGAAACCCATTCATTTCAATGGCTTGCGCCGCGCCAGGACGTTTTCTTGCTTCGTTGACCAAAGCGCAAGCGGATCTAGCTAGATTGGAAACAAAACAACAGGCACGCCGCACACACTCGTTTGTAAAAACATTTAGGTTACACTTTATTTCGATAGTCACTTTAGACGTTCTAATAATTATAAGTAACTTTTCAACTACATGTCAACTAACTCTCATTAGAGTTTCCGTATATTATAGTAGAGTGTCAGTAGACTGGTTATGGTTAGGTGTTAGGCTTTGGGTTAGTAGAATAAGTTTACTTGTAGTCGCCAATTACTAGTCAGTTGAATGTCTGTTGGGGGACCAACAAAATAAAGTGCTAGCAGATATCAAGCGGACAGTCTACTAATACTCTAATGATAGTTAGTTGACATGTAGTTGAAAAGTTACTTATAGTTAGTAGAATGTCTAAAGTGGACTATCGAAATAAAGTGTTACCAACATTTGCACAAAGCCGATCCACTTTTCCAAGTTGATAAGAGCATTAAAATGAGAAAAAATAATGGGACAAAAAGAAATCAAGAGACATATAGAATAGATAAAAATTAATTGCGATTAATCGTGAGTTAACTATGACATTAATGCGATTAATCGCGATTAAATATTTTAATCGTTTGACAGCACTACAATAAAAGCTTTAGGGTTTAAAGCTACAATACCTAAGATTTTATTCCGCTAGAGGGCGCTACATTCAAAACAACAACAACGGCTTTGCTTGATGACGCCGTGGAGGAACACGGAATGATGGGAACTGTTGTTTTCAACTCCACCGTGGATAAATCAGTCAGACGGGAATCGAAAATTAGTTGTCATGGATGAGGTAAAGTTGGATTTCTATAACTGTTGCGTTTGATGACATGCTTGTTTTTCATTAAACTGAAATAACCGCAAGAAAAGTCAGGTTTAAAAGTAAATTAGTTATCACAGATGTCAGGGGAGAGCCGGGACGGTTGAAACACTTTTCAGATAAACGTCGTTTTCTAAGATACAGCCAACAGTTCATATTCTGTGAAGTATTCGCGGTGAATATGACCTCACGATTTTTCACATCATATGCATAGACAACAAGACATTCTAACGATAATACTAATTGTTTTGCATGGTTTACTGACATGAAATTTGAATACAGAATACGGTGTCACTCACCTGTCAAGTAAAACACATGCAAGATCGGCGTCTCTTTCTAGTTAACGTTTTTCCATTTAGGAAGTTCTCTCCATTTAGGAAATGCCACACCGATGTTGAGCTGGTTTTATTTCTCTGGGTCGTTTGCGTTTATGAGACTTGTCTTTGTCGACAGAACCAGGTGCAATCGCTAAAGAATAATTGTGCTCCATTCCATAACAAATGCGCGAAACAAGCTGACGTTTGTTGCTTGATAGACGCTAACGCACAACTACAACTTCCGCATTTGTCCAGGACTACACGCAGTACGAGCGCAAACCGAGGTAACGCGGATATGACGCGATTGACTGGCGACTCCCAGCTCACACGCCCCGTTTCCTTGGTTAAAATCTCAATTTTCTCGCGATTTAAACATTGTTTGAAACATTTGGAATATTGTACGTTATCATCTTAACGAAATATTAGGGCTGTGCAAAAATTAATTGCGATTAATCGCATCCAAAATAAAAGTCTGTGTTTACATAATATATTTGTGTGTGCTGTATATAATTATTTTGTATATATAAATACCTATGCATGCATGTATATATTTACGAATTATTTGTGCTTAAATTCTGTATATATTTATATATACATAATCTATATTATATATAAATATAAATATTTTATATATGAATAACACATTTTCTTAAATATATACATTGTCACAGTCTTCGTCTTCACCTGTTTGTCTCGTCATCTGCACCACGCTTCCCCGGATCCTTTTGTTTCCTCTCCTGATCTCACTCCCTCATCAGCCACCTGTTCCTCGTCTGCTCGTCATCATTTTCACCTGTTTGCACTCCATTTAGTTTGATTCCTCTGTCTATTTAGTTCCATCATTTTCAGTCTGTCTTTGTCAGTCGATGTTTATGTTACCCGATGTGTGCTCCTGTTTACCTGCCTTCCTGCCTGTATGTTTAAAATAAACCCGTGTTTGATGTTAATCTGGATTCCTCCCGCTCCTTCGTCCTGCACTCCTGCACCCCTGCACCACACCCCGTGACAGATCGACTGACCAAGATTTAACTGAGAGTGATGGACCTTCCAGCGGTGAGCCTCCTCTGTTTGGACCAGGAAGACCGCTCCCTGGAGTCCCATACCAGGGACTTTCTGGAGTTGGCGTTCCACACCCACTACCCGGACCGCTCGCTGTGTGTTTTCTACATCGCCAGCCTCAGCGAGCGGACCCGGGCACGCCTCCCAGGGAGCGGTCCAGCCGATGACTTCCTTGCCTGTGTGGAGTGGGTGCTGGTGTGCTGTGAATCCCCATTCTACGTGGAAGAAGTCACCAGCACCACTCCAACCCCTGAACCCTCATCTTCTCTGGTCACCGTCAGCCCAGCCGAGTCCGCGCTCACCGTCAGCCCTGCCGAGCCCGCGCTCACCGTCAGCCCTGCCGAGCCTGCGCGCACCGTCAGCCCTGCCGAGCCTGCGCGCACCGTCAGCCCTCCCGAGCCGAACCTCTCTTCACCGCTGGTTCCGTCCAGCTCTCCGGAGACTAAAGGCTCTTCACCGCTGGTTCCGTCCAGCTCTCCAGAGACTGTATGCTCTTCGCTGCTGGTTCCGTCCAGCTCTCCAGAGACTGTATGCTCTTCGCTGCTGGTTCCGTCCAGCTCTCCAGAGACTGTATGCTCTTCGCTGCTGGTTCCGTCCAGCCCTCCAGAGACTGAGTGCTCTTCGCTGCTGGTTCCGTCCAGCTCTCCAGAGACTGTATGCTCTTCGCTGCTGGTTCCGTCCAGCTCTCCAGAGACTGTAAGCTCTTCACTGCTGGTTCCGTCCAGCTCTCCAGAGACTGTATGCTCTTCGCTGCTGGTTCCGTCCAGCTCTCCAGAGACTGTATGCTCTTCGCTGCTGGTTCCGTCCAGCTCTCCAGAGACTGTAAGCTCTTCACTGCTGGTTCCGTCCAGCTCTCCAGAGACTGTAAGCTCTTCACTGCTGGTTCCGTCCAGCCATCCAGAGACTGTATGCTCGTCACTGCTGGTTCCGTCCAGCCCACCAGAGACTGTAAGCTCTTCACTGCTGGTTCCGTCCAGCCATCCAGAGACTGTAAGCTCTTCACTGCTGGTTCCGTCCAGCCCACCAGAGACTGAACGCTCGTCACTGCTGGTTCCGTCCAGCCCACCAGAGACTGTAAGCTCTTCACTGCTGGTTCCGTCCAGCCCACCAGAGACTGTAAGCTCTTCACTGCTGGTTCCGTCCAGCCCCAGAGACTGTAAGCGCTTCACTGCTGGTTCCGTCCAGCCCACCAGAGACTGTAAGCTCTTCATTGCTGGTTCCGTCCAGCCCTCCAGAGACTGTATGCTCTTCACTGCTGGTTCCGTCCAGCTCTCCAGAGACTGTATGCTTTCACTGCTGGTTCCGTCCAGTCCTCCAGAGTCTGTGTGCTCTTCACTGCTGGTTCCGTCCAGCCCTCCAGAGACCGTCCAGACCGTCCAGCCAGAGACCGTCCAGACCGTCCAGCCAGAGACCGTCCAGACCGTCCAGCCAGAGACCGTCCAGCCCGTCCAGCCAGAGACCGTCCAGCCCGTCCAGCCAGAGACCGGCCAGACCGTCCAGCCAGAGACCGGCCAGACCGTCCGGCCAGAGACCGTCCAGACCGTCCAGCCCGAGACCGTCCAGACCGTCCAGCCCGAGACCATCCACTCCCCATCTGCCCTTCACCCGGGGCCTCAACCCAAATATTTTTGGGGGGGGGCCCAGTGTCCCAGCCACGGCCGCCTGAAGGGCTCTCACCGCCGTGGCCGCCCGAAGGGCTCTCACCGCCGTGGCCTCCCGAAGGGCTCTCACCGCCACGGCCGCCTGAAGGGCTCTCACCGCCGTGGCCGCCCAAGGGCTCTCACCGCCGTGGCCGCCCGAAGGGCTCTCACCGCCGTGGTCCCGAAGGGCTCTCACCGCCACGGCCGCCTGAAGGGCTCTCACCGCCGTGGCCGCCCGAAGGGCTCTCACCGCCGTGGCCTCCCGAAGGGCTCTCACCGCCACGGCCGCCTGAAGGGCTCTCACCGCCGTGGCCTCCCGAAGGGCTCTCACCGCCACGGCCGCCTGAAAGGCTCTCACCGCCGTGGCCTCCCGAAGGGCTCTCACCGCCGTGGCCTCCCGAAGGGCTCTCACCGCCGTGGCCGCCCGAAGGGCTCTCACCGCCGTGGCCTCCCGAAGGGCTCTCACCGCCACGGCCTCCTGAAGGGCTCTCTCCGCCGTGGCACCCGAAGGCCCTGGCCACGCCCTCATCCTGCTCCGCCCTGGCCACGCCCTCATCCTGCTCCGCCCTGGCCACGCCCTCATCCTGCTCCATCCTGGCCACGCCCTCATCCTGCTCCGCCCTGGGGGGCTTCCTGCGCCTGACCACGTCCTCCACGGCCTCCAGGGCGCCCACCCCCCCTCCCCGCGGATGTTACGGCGTGAGGTCACGCCTACCGGGAGGGGGGAGTGATGTCACAGTCTTCGTCTTCACCTGTTTGTCTCGTCATCTGCACCACGCTTCCCCGGATCCTTTTGTTTCCTCTCCTGATCTCACTCCCTCATCAGCCACCTGTTCCTCGTCTGCTCGTCATCATTTTCACCTGTTTGCACTCCATTTAGTTTGATTCCTCTGTCTATTTAGTTCCATCATTTTCAGTCTGTCTTTGTCAGTCGATGTTTATGTTACCCGATGTGTGCTCCTGTTTACCTGCCTTCCTGCCTGTATGTTTAAAATAAACCCGTGTTTGATGTTAATCTGGATTCCTCCCGCTCCTTCGTCCTGCACTCCTGCACCCCTGCACCACACCCCGTGACATACATGCATGTGTGTGTATTTATATATACAAAATACTTATATACAGCACACACAAATATTTTATGTAAACAGAGACTTTTATTTTGGATGCGATTAATCACAATTAATTTTTGCACAGCCCTACTAAATATATAACACTGGCCTTGTGATTTTGGGAAATTTTAATGCAAAAATCTAAGGTATTCCCCCTTTAAATCTAACAAATGAATTCATAAGTACTGCCACTTTACTGTTGCGAAGTAAAATAATTAATATAATTGTTCATATTTATTTTACAAGGCAGTTGTATTAAAGGTGCTATATGAACCGCGATCAAGCCGTTTGTCGATCCGATCGAGTCCAGAGGCATTTTCTTTCCTGGTTCGGTAGAAACGCCCCATAATCTCAGCCCAGTGGCGCAGCCGAGTGTGACGACGTCAGGCTATTATAAAGAACTTCTTAGGGGTGTAAATGAAGCACTGGTGTAAGAGGAGGTGAGGATGTTGTGTCTGTTATCCACACACACACAGACCCTTGACTGATGTAGATGATCGGATCTGTGGCGTTGGCGGTCCTGCAGGTGTCAGTGAAGCGTGTCCTGATGAGTTAGGCAGGCTCGCGCGGAGATGTGGCCTTACGTCAGATGTCAGATGCGCTAATTCTCCAGTGCGCAGCTATGATCAATACTGCGCATGTTTAATGCTATTACAGCAGAGAGCCCTGCAGCACACGCATTACACCCAGAACAACACTGAATAACAACTAAACACACACACCCCTGGACACAAAGTGGACGTTTGGTCACGATACAATCTAACATCGATCCTCTTACGTTATTACACGGCTCTGTGGAATACTTGACTCTGATTGGTCGATCGCTCCATCCAGCGGTGTATTATTATTAAACACAGGCTCATGGGTCACTGA